>BPLS01031042.1:0-14285 GCA_019656275.1 Rhododendron kiyosumense | reverse complement strand
TGTTTGCTCTAGGAAAGGCTATAAAAGTTTCTAAGCAAATCAATTTCAAAACCCCAGAATAGCCCGACTTTGTTATTGCATTCTTCTGTAACCATGGCTTCACCAAATCCCAAGCCTCATATTGTCCTTGAAGTCCCTCAGATCCTTTCTAGCACCCTCAAATCTCATTGTATGCAAAAGGCCTGATTAAGAAAACCAATGCTGGCTTGAAGATGATGCTACAGTCTCCTGAAAAGTTGTTCATAACAAAGTTTATGAACTGTACTAAAGAAGTAGCTCCTGAGCTATTGAAGTTGTGCAAGTAAAAATTGGCACTTACAAAATGGTTAAGATATGGATATGAGATAAGAATGGAGTGGTTAATTGAAATATCTGCTCAACAATTGTTCTGCTATTTTGCTTCCTCGCGTTTAACTTGTGGGTGTTGAATTTATAGCGTTTTGATACGTATGGGTAAAAGATTGAAATTTGTTGTTGGTAAGCAAGTTCTATCTATCAGTTTTCATTCCTATCAGTTTTCATTCCTATGTAGGGTCTGGAAGTTCCACATGGCTAACACTGAATTATCTTTCGCTTTGTAACGGTTGAGGCTTGATGCAATGCACCGTCATCTTTCATGTGAGTGGCTTTGTCTTTGTAATTTTCTCTCTTATTTTGTTTTTATGACAGATTCTAGAATTTGTGGTATTCGTTTCCAATTTGCTCATTTTGCTGATGGTTCAATTTTTTTTGTTGTTGCAACAACACAGGTGTATGCATGCTTTTCTCATTCATTGTTTTTCGTTAAAAAGCATGGTCAAATAGGTTTGTTCTCTCTGTGTTGTGGAATTTAGGTTTCACTATGCCATTGGCTTCCAAGTTCATTTTTGATCAGGAGATGTAGTAGTTAAGAGAGTGTATAGGATAGCTTTGGTAGCAATGTTACGGGGAGGGGTAGATCTAAATTGACATTAGATGCTGTGGTGTGCAAAATATAAGTATAATGGGTTTGTGTGAACAAGTGGCCCTGGACAGAGCTCAATAGAGGAAAATGATTTATATAGTCGACCCCAAGTGATTGAGATATAAGGCTCGGTTTGGTTTGGTTTATGGTGCATACTGTGAATTTTCTACACTGCGTTCTATTTCTGCCGGATGATTTTGGTTATACTTCCTGTAGTTTAGGGACTATCAAGTATGACTGACTCTTTAAGCTAACATGCTTTTTAGATTATGATAATCATGGACTTTTTTGTCAGTAAGATGGTTTAGGACTCTTTTGTTTGGATTGGAATTTGAAATTTTTTTTGAAAAATAATAGGGGTAATAAGTAGAGAGAGAGAGAGAGAGAGAGAGAGAGAGAGAGAGAGAGAGAAATGTTGAAAGTAGGAGGAATCTAGGGGGAATTTTTTGAAAAATTCTTTTTAAGTTGCAAAGAGAACAAAATTTGTTGCAAAATGATGAGGATTTTTTACTCAAAGCTTGGGGTATAGAGTATTGTTTCATTGATTACCGAGTTCTGTATTCGGGGGTCTTGTTAATAACAATGAAATTAGCTTGAACACAAAGAAGAAACTCTGTGATGATTTTTAACACTGTAATACGAACCTGAATCGTCTGTTTTGAACACAATGGGGCAGTCATTTGAAATTCTCTGTTTGTAAGTAAGTTTAAGTTTTCTTTTCGATGAACGAAAGGGAAGTTCCACATTGCCGAAATCAAACAACTGTTGAACACTCCTTGCTCAAAGGTATTACCAATGATGTGTCTAGTGTTAAATCTGCTTATGATTTGTCAACTTCAGAAGACAATAACCTGACCTACTGGGCTTGGATTGGGAAATTGAAATCATCAAAATAACTGAAAGGGTTTCTTTGGATTGGTTTGGTTGGTATAGAATAGTCTCAAGGACAATTCTAAAGTATCATGATAATATTCCTGGGAACACTTTATTTACTGTCATCATCGGGCATTTTGAAATGGTCAGAATAGGTAAGGTTTTGAGAATTCTAGCAGCGATATGACTACTTTATTGTCTAGTATCTTTTGTTTTTGGATGGCTTTAGTGTCTAGTATCTTAAAGTATGTCAATGAAGTCAAGGAGGCTCTTAATCTGCATATTCCTACTGGAAGCAGAAGCATTAGACTAAAAAATGGTCTTTTGCAGTTGGTTTACTCAAGCGGAGTACATATGGCAGTGCCATGGAGCTTGGTTCGGGGGAAGTTTCAGATGAGGAGGGATTGACTGGCTACTTCGGACGCTTGGCAGATAGCTCTCTTTTTGATGCATAATTATGGGGCATCCTCAAGGGGCTTACCTTTATGTAGCAGCAAGATTGGAAAAATGTGGAAATAGAGTCTGATTGCATTATGGCTGTGACTATAGAGGCCGATGGATCCTCTGAAAACTCTCTGCCGTAGGAACATATTGACGAACTTAAAGCACTACAGATGAAGTCCTAGAGTTACACAATTCGACATGGTTTAAGGTTGCCAGCAAGTTGCAGACAAACTTGGCTAGATGATGGGTGCAGCTCAAGACCTTCAAATGGTGCCAATCAAAGGCCCCAGTTGATGTTATGAGATTGCTGGTGATGCAGTTGGATAGAATTTAAAAGACTTCAAGCTTAGTTTGTTTAGATTTTTGTATTAACAAAAAAGATGATTGTCTCTTTGTAATGGTTGAGCACAGATAGTGTATACCATCATCTTTTCATTTGGGGTAACTTGGCCGTGTTTTTTTTTTCCGCTCCTTGTTCTTTTCAGCTAACTTAGAGTTTGGACTTGTTGCCGACCCCATTGGAGGATAATATGATTCTTGTGGCTGAACCAAATTGATCCGGACAAAAGTCTTGGTTTACATGTTATAGTGGTGGTCTCATTTGCAACATGCTATGTTTTGTTGAAGCCAATTGTTGTTTCATTGTATTGACACAATCGTTAATGTTTTTGTTCAACAAATAGAGTTTATTCATTGTATTTCATTTAGGCCATGCTCAGTGTACTTGAACTTTCAAATATTCTACTCCGTACAATAGAAGCAAACCCTCAATCATGCGTGATAGTTAAAGAGTTCACAACAGAAGGCTCCTAGATCATTATTTTTTCGCTTTGGCTAATAAAAATGGGCAAAATTTCATAGCTAGACCTTTATTCGGGGTGCTCGGGAACATCCAGAATGCATCCTCGATTTTGCGTTTTCAGATTTTCGGAGCTTGGGAGTAAATCCTCCATTTTGCATTTTTAGATTTTTGGGAGTTTGAGAGTAAATTACAGAATTCATCATCGAAGAATTCATTCTCCAAGCTGAACAATGAAATCACAATTTGAAAATTTCCCCATGAGGAGGGTTTGCATTCTCATTTTGTATATGATCAACATCCATTCAGGGGCGGACCTATGTGGATCCCATGGGGCACGTCTTTCTCCCGATTTTTTAAAATTAAGCTAATATTCTTAAAATTTTCAATTATAGCCAATAAATTTATTTATGATAGTGTTTCAATAAAATTATTCTAAATATCCTTTATGGGGATATTTGTTTGATCTATGCTAAATTTTCACAGGAAAGTGGGCAGCAGTTGTCGAGGGAGGTGGGCAGCAGTTGGCTAAATTTTCACAGGAAAGTGGTACTGACCAAGGAAAGTGGGCAGCAGTTGTCGAGGGGGAGCCCGTTTTGGGTCTGATTTGGTTCTGCTAATGCTCGTTTTCAGTTTTGCTGCTATTTTGTGTTAGTACCTTTCAGCTGGTATTGCTGTTGTCACAGGAAGAGATCTTTCGCAGGTATTTCTTTGTTATTTTCTTGATTTTATTTACCATGAAGACCATCAGTATTTTGTTATTTTGGCTTCAATGATTTTGAACTGTTTTGGCTGTTCTTTATATGCCTGTATCTGCCAACTTGAAATGGAATAAAATTTTGAAAAGAGATATGGCGTGTATTTGGGATTAGTTTTCCTTTTACCATTACTAAGTTTACTACTAATACTGGGGTGGTTAGCAATTTATTTTGACCCTAGGTCCCTAGCTATACAGGAATATAGTTTTGTTCCTGATCCTGCTATAGAAATGGCAAATTGTCTCAAAAAGGATGAGTAATTTGATTGTTGTGTAATAGCACAATTTTTGCATAGGAAATTGTACAGCTTTATGAATGAACTCCTATTATTTCTTCTAAATTTGGGTCCACACTGTTGACCTAGTTAGAGCTGGGAACACTGTTTATCCACTTGTAGTTTTTGATTTCATCATATGTGCTGTTGTCAATTGTTGGTGCAATATTACTGTCCGATCTACTTATGCTCTCTTGGGTAATGGCTAGCTAGTGATATTATTCTCCGTGTTGGCTAACTAGCTGTGCTTTTATGCCTGTTTCCTTGTTGATGCCAAAAGATCTGTAGCGAAGAGTACGGCAAGGCCACATGCATATTCTTAGGAGTTCTAACAGAGATCTCCATGATTGCTTTGGACCTCACTATGGTAGTTGCTTCCTTTCACTAATTATTGATGATGCATTTTTTCTTGGTTTCTAAAACATAAACCCTCTGATAATTGCCCCTATTTCGATAGATTCTGGGCACTGCACAAGGGCTAAATTTAATTTTTGGCGTGGACCTCTTCACTTGTGTCTTTCTGACTGCTATTGATGCTGTCCTGTTTCCTGTTTTTGCCACCCTCCTGGCAAGTCTGATTACTTGCATTTCTTATGATATCTTAACTGGCAAATTTTAAAGTCTTAGTGGTTTAATCTCTCCAACAAATTTTCAGGACAATGGCAAGGCAAAATTCCTTGGCATATTTGTAGCAAGCTTTTTGTTACTTTTTTATGTCCTTGGAGTGCTATTTAGTTAACCAGAAATTTCAATCTCCGCAAGTGGGACGCTAGTGAAGTTAAGTGGGGAGTGTGCATTTGCATTGATGAGTCTTCTTGGAGCGAATATTATGCCACACAATTTTTATCTCCATTCTTCGATTGTGCAGGTATCTCTCTCTGACTTTTGGTCTTCTGCATTGTATGTTATTGGCTTCTTCAGCATAGCATCATGTTCATTGCAATTTATCTATGTGTTTTGTATAATACGACATCCATATATTGAGACTGCTTTGGAACTTGCATTACTATACTGAATTGTGGACGATCAATATTAGGAGTCAAAATACTGAGGACGGACGTTAGCCTTTGGCTCGATACCATCTTTACTCCAAATTTAGTTTAAATACACAGCAGCGTTTGGGTCATGGCTGCAACTTTTTCCCTTTGGGTTCTCTGGGTCTTCTAATTTACACCTGTTTTTCTGTTCAAGAGAAATAGTAGAACAAATACTGGTTATCACTTGCAGCGTCTCAGATAAATTATAAGCTGGTGGTTGCCTTTTATTTGCAACTCAATGGCAAACATCTCTGGATGAAATTTTTTTAGTGTCAGTTGTTGGCTCTAAAATTGTACAAGTTTTGGAAAAGTACATGGACAGGGTAAGAGCTGAAGTGGACATTGTTTTCAGCACAGCTGTCTCCCTGGCTATTGGCATCATGTTAAAAAGTCATGGACTGTTTTGCCTATGTTTCACAGCAACTTCATTGTGCTGTTTTAGTGCCTTTGCATACCATCTATTCCTTAGATGGAGGGCCCATGTGAGATAGTTTGCTCACAGAAGCCTATAATCATCACCTAGGAAAGCATGGTGTTCCTATGCATAGGCCGCAAGGCCCGCAACTGATGAGTCAAGTCATCTATTGTGTGGTTGGCTCAGCTTTGAACAGGTCGCAGGTCTCAAGTTCTGCTCTAGCTTTTCATTAGATATGATAGTTCTGCTCAAACTATCCTCCTAGAAGTGAGTGACTTGTATACAGGTTGGGCTCGACTCAATGATCCACTCAAATTCTTTGGGTGATTGACTTTGTGAATTGCAAGCAATGTAAAAAATGAAAAGTTTGAAAGCACTATTATTTTTTTCATTTTAACTTCATTCCTTTTCCTATGTATCCATATTATCAATGTAGAATTTTATTCCAGTGCATCTATGAACAAGAAAAGTTTTCTCCTTATTTAAATGGGGGCTCCTTGGTAATTTATGATACTGGACGGCATACCTTTAAAAGAAGAATAGATGTTGCTTACCTTCAATTTTTCGTCAATTCTTTTAAGTTATTTCACTCGATAATATTTTCCGTCCATTAACAGTTAATGACACGAGTTCAGTAAATAAAGAGATGATTTCATCCTTTGTAGTCCTTAAGAGCCAATAAAGCATGATCACCTGTTGGCTAGCTACAATAAGATTTCTTCAAAGCGGAGCTCATCTTTCATTCTCTTGCTGCAAGAATGAGTTAAATTTTCTTCTGTAGTACTTATATGGGGAATTCATCCAGTTCTTCTCCTGTTTGTTTGTTTTCCCTTAGCAGCTAGGTCTGGGACCACTGAATGTCTCCAAAGGACTCTTGTGTCATGACCATTTTTTTGCCATCCTCTGCACCTTCAGTGGTATCGCCTTGGTGAACTATGTGCTGATGAATGCGGCAGCAAATGTGTTCTATAATGCTGGCCTTCTCTTGCTCACATTTCAGGATGCATTGTCATTGATTGATCAGGTTTGAGTTTGACAACCAATTCTTCATGCTTTAACTGTTTTCATATCAGTTGCAAGCATGTAATCGTTCATTATCACTTTAATGTATGGTAAATGAATTCCTCTATCAAAATCTTTTATGCAGGCATTTAGGAGTTCAATAGTACCCTTTGCATTTCTACTAGTTCTAGTTGTATCCAGGCATATCACAGCGGTAACTGGGAATCTTGGTAGGCAACCAATCCTGCAGGATTTCTTCGGAATGGACATTCCTGGTTGGCTCCATCCGTTACAATCAGACTTATTGCTATTATTCCAGCTCTCTATTGCGTTTGGAATTCAGGAGCCAAAGGAATATATCAACTGTTAATATTTTCGGATCGCCTCATCAAGATCGGTTATGGGAGTCAACAAGGTTTCTCAATTTGTTGAATTTTTAGCCCTGATCATGTTTGTTGGAATGCTGGGATTAAAGATTGTATTTCTGGTAGAGATGGTGTTTGGGAACTCTGACTGGGTGGGTAATTTGAGATGGAATGTGGGGAGTAGCATTTCTCTGTCTTACATTTTTCTTCTCACCTCTGCTTCTGCCTTGCTCTGTTTGATGCTTTGGCTTGCAACCACACCTTTGAAATCGGCCACTTCCAGATTAGATGATCAGGTATGGAACTGGGATATGAATGATGCTGTACCTGATTCATCGGTGCAGAGAGAAAAGGGTGATTTGAGTGAAACTGGATATTACAGGGAGGAATATGTACGAAACAAAGAACCTGCATTGGCACTGCTAAAGTCCTTGGGAATTCTACCAAATACTTTTGCTTCAAGTTCTGATCTGAATTTACCCAAGATACCCCTCGATTGTGATATAATTCCTAATTCGACAACTAGTGCGGACACTGGTTTGAATATTACATGTCCTACTCCCTTTAAATCCCCTCCAGAGGAACCATCTACCACAGTTGGGGTGGTTGGGGTCTCAACTCTTTGTGATGAAGGTTCTGTCAGTGAGTCAGGACATCCCATTGCCAGGGAGGCGGAATCATTTGACTTAGCAGAGAAAACCGCAAGAGCAGAGGGGGATTTGGAGACTGGGATAGATGGTCAGGGAGATATTTGGGAGCCAGTATCATCATCAAAAGCGGTAGCTGGGATTAGCCACTCCTTAACAGTGGATGGTCCAGGATCATATCGGAGTCTCAGTGGAAGAGGAGAGGAGGGCGGAAGTGGGACTGGAAGTCTCTCGAGATTAGCAGGGTTAGGGCGTGCTGCAAGGCGTCAATTAGCTACAGTTCTTGAGGAGTTCTGGGGACAACTGTTTGATTTCCACGGGCAACCAACACAAGAAGCAAAGGCTAAGAAACTGGATTTGGTGCTGGGGATCATTTCAAAGTCTGATCAAAAGCCTGCCATTCAGTTGAAAGTGGACAGCAGTGCCAATGAATTTACCGTATACTTTCCATCTGTGGGGGGAGCAGGATCTGATTCTCCTATCAATTCAGGTGTATTCAACTCTTCAGAGCTTCTAGGGTTTCAGAGCTTCTAGGGTTGCAAGGTGGCATGGAGGCATCATATGGGGACAAAAGGGGGTCATCTTCACCATGGTCAAGCCGCTTGCAGTTGTTAGATGCATACGTGCAACACTCTTGCCACAATGCTCTTGACGCTAGTGAGAGGCGCTATTCTAGTTTGCGACTTCTGCCATCTTCTGATAGTGAGAGGCGCTATTCTAGTTTGCAACTTCCTCCGTCTCCTGATAGTGAGAGGCGCTATTCTAGTTTGCGACTTCCGCCATCTTCTGATGGAATTGACTATGATCCGGCCACTGTGCACGGCTTTCCGATTGCATCATATCTTAACCGCATTCCTAAAGAGAGGAAAAATGACTACTTAGTTGGCCAAATGGAGGCACTAACCCCTAAATCCTCATCTTTGGGCATATCAAGTTACATAGATCCACCTGGTTTCACCTCATCAAGAAAACTGCAAAATGGGTTAAGCACTATGAAGCCACCTGGATTTTCTAACCCTACAGTGTCGAGAAATATTTCGGCGCAACCTGGAAGACCATTTAATGATCGATGGTCACCTGGACCCACCGAGAATGTCAGTAGTGCAGTTAACACAAAGAAATTTCATAGCTTGCCAGACATATCCGAGCCCTCTCTTCCTTATAGGGATTCACGCTTTTCTGATAGGAGTGCTCTACTTGATAGCCCCGCTGGATATGGGACATCCTCATCCTTTCACCCAAGTAGTTTATCGAAGGTAGGAGCTCCTTTGGCATATGAAAATCTATCCCCTTCTAAGCAATATAGAGACCAATTCACCTTTCAGTATAACTCCAGCTCAGAAGCTGGATCACTGTGGTCCAGACAGCCGTTTGAACAGTTTGGATCATCTGATAAAACACACAAAATAATGAGTGAGGGAGTTGGGATTATGAAAAATTCAGTTACTCCAGAAACTGCACCTGTTGTGGATTGGGAAGCGAAGCTACTTCAGTCGTTCAGACACCATATCATTAAGCTTTTGAAATTGGAAGGATCTGACTGGTTGTTTAGGCAGAATGATGGCGCTGATGAAGATCTTATAGGTCGTGTGGCTGCCAGGGAGAAATTTCTTTATGAAGCTGAAACTAGGGAGATAAGCCGGTTGGGTCAGATGGATGAAGCTCAGTATTCCTTTGAAAGGAAGCTAGGTTCTTCTCTGAAGAATGGGGAGGCAGATTATTCCAATAATCTTGTTTCGTCAGTTCCTAATTGTGGAGATGGTTGTGTTTGGAGAGCGGATTTGATAATAAGCTTTGGGGTGTGGTGCATTCACCGGGTTCTTGAGCTCTCACTCATGGAAAGTAGACCAGAGCTGTGGGGAAAACACACATATGTACTAAATCGTCTTCAGGTATGTTCATCAGATTCTGTGCTCTGTAACTACTTTTATTGCTTGCATGTGGTAACTATGTTATCTTACGTTCTGTTCTTTTGAGGGTGTATGTGTTCTGCTCGTAGATTCGCAGTATTTCAGCAATTCACAGTTAGCCCCCCTTAGTGAAATCTAACAAGATAGCTTCTCAAATATGAGCTGTTTGAAAGATCCAGTTGATATTGTTTAATTCTGTGATCTGTGGTTCTGACAGTTCCGTTTACCAAACTTGGCCAGTCCAAAATCTCGAACACACGAGAACGGGAAACCCCGAGTTCGTGAGTTTTAGTAACTGACCAATTATGTAGAATTTGAGTTCAAATTCTTAGAAATTGTAAAAATTTATTTCCTAATTTCTGCTTTTATTTTGCGTTTAATGGTTGGAAAATTTCGCGGAAATTAGCCATATTTTGCTTAGTGCGAGTAATTTTTCATGCTTTTCCTTGATATCTGGGATAATCTATTTTTGTATTGGAGATGCCAAAGGTGAAATATGATGGCTTGTACTTTTCAAAACCCAATGGACTAAGGAGCATATTACCGACGCACCTTTGCTGTAACATTGATATTATTTATGCACCTCAAGCTGACGAATTATTGCTTGGTGTGGGATTATGTCCTCTTTGACTTGGTTGGCCTCGGCTATTGGAAGAGAAATTTCATGCATTTGGTCTGAAGGCTACTTTTGCCAAGTTTGAGAGACACTCACTCCTTTGCTAAGAAAAATCAGGGGGTGCCATTTGCAGTTTTACATCAGCCGAGATTAGTTATATATTTCCACACCATGCAAATTCTGAGAGGGAAATGTGAGAGATCTACTCGATTGGAGCTGATAGACATTTTGAAATATCTCTAGTTTTCTAGTTTGTTTATTTTTTTATTTTTAAGTTTGGTGATTATGAAATTGATGCATCTTTGTGGTGATGAATGTATATATTACAGGGAGTCATCGATCTGGCATTTTCGAAACCTCATACTCCAATGACACCTTGTTTCTGCCTTCAAATTCCAGCGGCACACCAACAGAGGTCAAGTCCCCCACCCATTTCAAATGGAGGATTGCCCCCGCCTTCAAAACCGGGCAAGGGGAAGATCACGACGGCAGCGAATCTTGTCGAGACAATCAAGGACGTGGAAATTGCAATATCGTACCGGAAAGGTCGGTCAGGCACTGCAGCAGGTGACGTGGCTTTCCCCAAAGGAAAGGAGAATCTGGCGCTGCAGTGACGTGGCTTTCCCCAAAGGAAAGGAGAATCTGGCGTCAGTCCTCAAACGCTACAAGCGTTGCTTATCTATCAAACCAGTGGGGGTTGCCACATGAACTCCTTATGGCTCATAACGATTGTCCGCGCTATAGTAACATACATCTTTCTCTCTCTCGCACTCGCTCACATGAGTATTAGATCTTTCCTGCACTTTCAATATACATGTATCTTATGTATGCTTAGGATAAAACTACATGGTAATTTAATTGCAGCTGAATGGGGTAAAAAAAAAAAGGGGGTAAAAGGAAGTTGGGAAAAGATTATCGGTATCTCTCTCTCTCTCTCTCTCTCTCTCTCATTAAATCAGATCTGTATGTCAAGTTTTCATTGCCGGTGTGTATGGATTTGATGTAAATTACGCGACATGTAGTCGGCATTGCAGCTTGATTGGGGGGAAAACCATGGATATGTTGAAGAAGAAAAAGATCATTAAAATTGCCATTTGAGTTGTCGTCTCAAGTCAATTGAGGAAAAAGAATGGTTTGTTGGCTGCTCTAGAAAAATTAGTGACTGTCTCACTATTTTGTTGTTCTTTATTCCCCCCCTTGGCCTATTGTATATGTTCAACAAACTATAAACATATTTTTAGAATAATCACCGGTACGGAGTACCGTGATAATATTGTGAGTGATTGTGATTGTTTGATAACATATGATTTGATTGTAATTAAAATGATTTCCTTCTATAGAGGGCTCATTGTCCAGTGCTACTCACTCATTCAATAGAATACACATTCTCTCCTTGTCTTTATTTCAACACATACACCATATTATTCGACTCTCTGCACCCACAAGCGGCTTGCAAAATGCGGGGTTATCGAAACCGAAATAGGGGATGGTTGATTACCGTGCGGCGGATGAAACCGAAATAGGGGGTGGTGGATTACCGTGCGGCGGATGTCAGCGGTTCGATGATGTGTGGATCTTCCCCACCAACTGTTATAGTAGGGGCTAATGTGCCATCAGAATGGGTTTTCTTAGCTGTTCGTAAACTTGGACAAAATTATAGTGGCTTAATTTCAAAAACACCCCCTAAACTATCACTTTTTTGCAACATCACCCCCTAAACTAAAAAATTGGCCAACATCACCCCTTAACTATCAAAACTCGGCAATTTCACCCCTTCCCCTCATTTCCGTCCAATTCTGTCAACATTTTGAACGGAAAGGTGTAAAACTTGGATGGAAAATGAAATGTAATCCCAAAATGCCCTTCTAAGAGGTGGGATACAAAAATAAGTTTTACACACTTTCTAACCCTAATCCACACACTTTCTAACCCTACCAACATACCAAAAAAAAAAACACAAATTTGTTCCTCTCTCTCTCTCTCCCCAAGCTTAAACTTCCATAACCACAACACCAAACCCAGATCCACCCAACCCACCTGATTTTCAAACTTCACCACCTGTCCAAATATTCTCTCTCTCTCTCTCCCTCTCTCTCTCTCTCTCTCCAAGCTTAAGCTTCCATAACCACAACACCAAACCCAGATCCACCCCAACCCACCTGATTTTCAAACTTCACCACCTGTCCAAATACAATATTAATGAATGAAGCCATAGCTTGAGCAATATAGTCTTCCATTCCATACACTACCTGTCCAAATACAACACCAAAATGCAATTTTTTTTTTAGAAGAATGATACCAGATTGAACAATATGAATGAATGAAGCCATGAACGAATGATAGAGTGATATAGTGCTTCCATTCCATACAGCACCTGCCCAAATACAACACTAAATTACACAATGTTTCAAGTTCCCAAATACTCCAGATTATACAATGCATTTCCCAGATTATGCAATGCCATGCTAGTCCACAAACCAAGCCACAGCCCAGAAATAATGATCCATTGATTACAAAACAAAACATTCAGTCAACAAAATACCAAGAGATTACACATCGACTACTGCCAAGCAAAGGCAATACCAAAGCAATTCAGTACAGTCAACAAAATGGAATGTACTATTGCCATTTGGTACCCCAAAACCATTACATTAGGTCAACAAATCAGAAAGTACTAGTGCCATTAGGTACCACATAAACCATTACACATTACTACATTGAAGCCAAAAGCCTAAGATAAAGCTTATTCAAGCGGTAGATTTTTGGGTACTATGGGTTGAGGTTGCTCCTTGGGAGAACTTCCTTGGGGTAGTGCTTGGCATTGTGCCACTGCCACTGTCACACGAGCACACTGCTGGCTGAGTCATAAACATTGCATTCCCAAACCTTGTGGATCTCATTCATCCCTACATTGACACCATATAATCAAGTTAAAAAATATTTAATGCACAGAATATACTATGCACTAACTCTAAATATTTCTTAGTTAGGCTTCATTCTTACTTGTGGGTGGGCAGGCCTACCCTAGGGGCAATAAATCCTCTACCTCCCAAACTTGTCCTTGGTCCATGGCAACAAGTCCCTTCACGTATTCATCCTGAGACCCCCTCACTATTTTACCATTGCACCTGAATTGCACCTGAAGTCGCCCTGTTTTCTGACCTGAAGTTGTTTGAAGACCATGCAAAAAGTTGACTTAATTGGATATCGATGAGTATTTGATCAAACAATCTTTATTTTTTGGCCAAAATTTAAGTTTTGGACTTTCGAATCAAGCACTTACCGATGTTTGATTGCTGAATTTTTGTACGGAATGGATCCAAAATTGATCCTACCCTTTTTTTTAATAAAAAAAATAAAACTGAATCCTACTTTGAGTGAGTAAAGTTACCTCCATCGAAGTGAAGGTCAATATTCTCAATACCCTTATGTGCACCCATAATTGCAGAATGTGTCTTGAGGTTCGTGTATTTTGAGATTCAACTTGTCTCTTGTGCTCGCGGTCTACATTACTCCATTAGTAAGTGAGATGGTAGATAAGGATCTTATAGTTAGCCTTATCAACCATTTATATAAAGGTTGAACAGTTGGTAATGATCTACGTACACATGCAATATGGTAAGTAATGTGATTTGGATCGTTGGTACGTAGTGTCGTAGGAGAAAATCTTGTTTACAGGGCAGTTGTAAACAAATGTTTATGGAGCTCAATCTCGGCCGTCCAAAAGTGTTTTGAACGATTCAGATTAAATACAAACTATTAACGGTAAGAAATATTTATTACCGATCAAAGATTAAAAACATATCTCAACCATTGATTGCAAAAACAGATGGCTGAGATTGCTTAGCTCCATAAATAAGTTTCTCTCAGTATAATATATTAGTGGGTCACTCGACCCCACTGATTTAGAAAGGCTTATTTGTACGAATGGTTCCCAAAGTATATCCGAAATGTTAATTTGGTCTCCAATGTAAAAATTGTGTTTATTGCATCCCTAATGTTAACATTATGAGTTTAAAAGGTCCCCAAGTCAGACTCCATTACCTTTTGCCATTTAAAACGAGGTTAATATCATCAAACCCCCTTCATTCCACACTTTCCTCTTCATTTAGAAGGAAAATCTCCCGTCAAAACCTATTAACCCTTTGTGATATATACAGAGCAGCAGAAGCAACAAAAAACGACAGAGCAACAGTAGAGGA
>BPLS01031041.1:18501-30434 GCA_019656275.1 Rhododendron kiyosumense | reverse complement strand
ATATAAGCGATTGAAAACTGCACGAATATCAAAAAAGGACAATGAAAATGGGACGGAGGGAGTATATGCGTAGAATACATTTTTAAGGTCTTTTACTTTAATTGAAATGAAAAAGTAAAATTGAAAAGTAAAAAAAATCATGTTTTCATAGGTCGCAATTTCGCCCCTACAAATTCAGAAAACATTTATACCTACTGATATCTGTTGGAGCTGATTAATGGATATTTTTATGGGGTCCGAAATAGGCCCCGCATGGTATGCAGTTTTAATTTTATGTAAGGGATTTGTGAGCCAGAAGGTTTGATCCAACGATGATATATGATGGCCGATCAAGGACCAGGTTTTTTTTTTAAGAAACAAAACATATCCATTAAACAACAACTAAGACATCATACAATATCACAAGGTTCACTTGGCCAAATTGTGCGCAGGGCACACAATATCGCGAGACACCGTGGAGACACAAACATAGTCAAAATTACACAACAAAATCCCTTAAAATATGTTGCAGATCTAAATTCGCCTTGGTAGCTTCTTCAAAGTGGAGTTTACAATGATAGGAAAAAAAGAAGTGGAATTTACAATTTTTGGGATTGGGGGGACTCTGATGTCCCAAAGGGACCATAGAGGCTGACAATAAAAGAGAGAGTAGAGAGAGATGCGGATGCTCTAACCTTACCTCACTCGTGGTTCTTTGATTTTTGTTTGAGACGTTGAGTACAGATGGGGGTATGTTTAAACCAGATGGTTGTTTGATTTTCCTTTGACTTTCTATTAAAGCAAAAAACTATTTTTGTTTTGATGATTAGGGGTTTACAAGAAGGGTATGTTTAAACAAGAATGGGGATTTCACTGCTTACTTGTGTTGTGGATAATTCGCCTAGTAGGTGCTGGATTTGGGATTGGAATTCTCTAATTTAATTGGGGCTAGGGTCCGGATCAAAAAAAAATTGGGTCTAGGGTTACCACCAGTAAGATTTTTGCTAATTTGGTTATCAGTTGATAAAGACAACCATCATATTATGTCCCCTTCAATTCCATTTTACATTTTGGAATGGGAGGTGTCTGTTTGAGTTCAAATTTTTAGGGGCTAGATTTGTGAGATAGAAACTTGAGGTCTAGTACCAAAAATTGCATTCAATAGAAGTGCTCTGGAGCATCTCTCTCTCTCTCTCTTTATTAACGTCAAGCAATACATTCTTCATCCAAAGTGAAAAGATTTCCTCACAATGTACAAGAATGAACCAAAATTACTATATCAAAGACACGAGTTACTGTTAAAAGCACACAGGTTACAGACTCAAGGACACCCTGCCGAAGCAAACTGACACTAAGTACCGGTATGAGAGACCCGTCAATGACACGGTATGCAATAGCCAAAACTTGTGACTTTTGTTGTGTTTTGTCGCTGTGAAATGCATGGATTACGTTAACAACTTTTCAGAATTTTCCTGGTCAAAAGATCAATAAAGCTATAAGAGCTGCCATGCCATGTGCTGTCTTCTACAACATGGCCTTCTCAATCTAGGATCCTTTGGTCTGACAGTTCTTCTAGAAATTCTCATATCCGTTCTCAATTAATTTGCTGGTGGAATTCACACTAAAATTGTCGAACTTCAACCAGTAGCAATAGAACTCACTTGATATTCCGTAAATGTATTTTTTGAAAGTTCATTTAACGGGCCTAGATTGCGCGTCTCGCGCGGAGTCAACTCAATCACTAGTTATAACAAAAGAGAAAACCTTACAACTTACCAGCTACATAGAGGCATGCCTTCGGAAGAAAACAACAAACCAATCCAGGAGAAATACAATAACAAGGGCTGGTTTTGGCTAATAAATCAGATCCTTTTGGCTTATTTTTATCTTTATTTAAAAAAATTGATCAGTTTCGATCGAGACTAACAAATAATTCAAAATAATTGACTCGAATCTAACAACTGCAAATTATTTCTTGAATAAAGACAAAAAATATGCCAAGTAACTTATTACCCATACCAATCCTCAGTTATCAACTAATCAATCACACAGAGCTAGTACTGATCAACAACTTTGGGGGTAGGTTCCAAGAATAACACAAAGCTAGATTTATTTCTCCAAAAGTAGATTAAAATATGAACTTTCTTGGAGATGTTACTCGCATAAATTGCGAAAGCCGGTGACTAGGAAGAATCGTAAAGAAAATTGAAAGAGCAGCTCTTTACGGATGCGTGGACGGTCCGGATTAAAAACAATCTATTATCGCTAATAGATAATTTAATAACGGTGATAAATTGTGTTCAATCCAGATCATCCAATGCACTTTTGGAAGTTCGAGATTAAGCTCTGTAAATTTTCTTTACGAAAGTTCAATATAGAAGTTTTTCTCAAATTGAAAACATGCAACTATGCTGTGGGACATCTTGAAAACATTCAACTGAGTTGTGGGACATCCCACTCTCATAAATGAGTAATTATTTAATAGTTCAGGAGTACCGCTCCGTGATACTATGGACCATTTCACAACTACACATTTTTGTAAAGTCTATATACTTATGGATAACTCCCACAAAAATGTGTGATCGTAAAGTAGTCCGGAGTACCATCGTGATGGTACTCCTATACTATTGTATAATTTCAGCTCATAAATGGTGCAAATCGGAGACTTGCAGTGGACTTGGAAGAATCATTATCCTCTAAAAAGAATGAGCCTTGCTATACACACAGACAATCTGTTGTGCAAAGATTTCGTTGTGGGGCCCACCACGGGTCCCACACAAATCATCCGAGTCGTTCATTAAATGTAAAACATTTTTTAGGGTCTCCGTAAAAAATAAGCTCAATCCGATACCTATAAGTGCTTCATCCAACCATCTAACTTTTCATTCAGATTTTCGGATAATGAAAAGTTATATGGTTGGATCGAGTACCTATAGGTATCGGATTGAGCTTATTTTTTACGGGGACCCTTAAAAAAATGTTTTACATTTATTGAACGGCTCGGATGATTTGTGTGGGACACATGGTGAGCCCCACAACGAAATCTGTGCACAGATTGTATGTGTGTGTAGTATTTTTGAAAAAGAATATTGAAAAAAAAGAAGGTCTAATTGCACAGCAATTGTGCACAGATCATGATATGAGGCTCATTCTGGCTCTCACACATATGATCCGAGCTATTCATTAAATATAAAACATTTTTTCAAAGACTCCTGCAAAAAATCATCTCAATTCGATACATACAAGTACTCAATCCAATCATTTAATTTTTCAAAGTCCTAAAATCTGAATAAAAAGTTAGATGATTAAAATGAGCACTTATAGATAATACATTGAGCTGATTTTTTTTTTTTTGTAGAAACCCTTACAAAAAATTTTACATTTAACGAATGACTTGGATCGTTTGCATGAGACTTGGAGTGGGCCCCATACTATAATTTGTGCACAATTGTTGTGCAGTTAGTCGGATTGTATTGGAAAACATGAACTTTGTTGTGGGACATACAATCCTTTGGATCCGACTATGACGCCCAGGGGCGGACCTAGGATTTCTTATCAGTGGGGTCAAATATCTTGATATACAAAGGCTCGTTGTGACTTGTAAAAATTGATAGTTGTGATGGTTCCTTCCTTTTAAAATAACTCTCCATAGTTATAGAAAAAACTTTAAATGGTAACAAACTTTAATAGGACCTATGTTTATCCTACTTTTAAAAAGTTTGCTTAGGTTGGATTAATTGTACGACCCAACTAGGTACACAAATTCAAAATCTGACATTAGATTGAACCAATGCAGGTTGAAGGTTTGGTAGTAAAATAAAACTGAAGAAAAGAAGAACTCTTGCATAGTTATTATGAAACGTTGGGGAAAAAACTTGCCTAAAATGCAATTAATTCACAACTCAATCAATTTCCCCAAAATACAATTGTACAATTCCAAAAGCAGAACAAAAAAAGAAGTCACAATCATAATCAATTTTGTCTCAAATTGATCTAGGTTTTTTATTTCAAATTATAGCCTAGGGTTTAGATTATTTACCATATCATATAATCATGGTTCATGGGCCATTGAATTTTAATGAAGTCTATTTTTTAGGATTCCATATAATGTTTACTTTAAATTGTTAATGCACAATCCAGTCAAGTTTTACAATCTACAATTTCAAACAAACAAAAAAAAAAAAAACACTCTCTCACACACACACACAAACAAACAAATAAAGTCACAATCTAAGGAAAAAATCAAATTTCCCTCAAAGGCCAACGATTAGGTTTTACTTCATAATAATCAAAGTCTTGTTTTGCAAAAAGATGGGAGAGAGATAAAGATAGGCAGTGCACTTTGAGTAAAAAAAACTCTGAAAACTTTCAATTTTTTATCTAGAAATAGAGGAATTATTCTTGCCCATTTTTCCCTTATTGAGAGAGAGAGAGAGTCACTGATTGGATTCGGAAAGGTGGGTGGAATCACAAAAAGCAAAAAGACAAGGGGTGAAAAGTTGGGCAAGCTTGTAATTTTTCAAGACCACTTGGGGCAAGAACTAGAGGAGAGACGACAAGAGAGAATAGGTCTTAGAGCAAAATTACAAAAATATCCAAAATCTATATACATTTACATGGGGATTTTTCATCCAGTGGGGTCACATGACTCCCCTTGCCACCATTTGCTTCCGCCAGTGATGACGCCCCAGTTCGGTTTAGAGGCATTCACATTCCCATTTTTCCTCAACCGTCAGATCTCTATTTTTAAATCTCAACCATTGGTTAAATCTCTCTCATAGTAAATGTGGCCATATATTATAGTAAGTATGGGTATACATTATGGTAACTTTAATCATAGTAAATGGTATGTAGATTCAATTTGTGTGGTAAGTAAAATTGTAATTTTTTTGCAAAAAAATTCATAAAACTTTTTTTTTTTTTGGTAAACAAGGGAACATTTTAACTTGATACTGTAAGATATACCAAGTCATTTTCTAAGAATCTTGTATGGAAGAATTCTTGATTAAATGATACTATAAATTTGAATAGATTCAATAGAATAACCCCAAAATGATTTAGATCACTGCAGTAGTTAGCATTTTTCTTTTTTATTTTTCCTTTCTTTTCCCATTCATTAAACCTAATATACTCTATCTAAATTGGAGGATGGTGTTATGCAGTGGTGTGCACAGCACCATGCTACGCACCTCTGAGCCGTTGGATCATGCATCCGACGGCTCGGATCTCATCTCGCCAATGAACAGCTCTCAATCATTGATTGCCAAGATAAGATCCGAGCCGTCATATGCATGATTCAATGGCCTGGAGGTGCGTAGCGCAGTGCTGTGCACCTTACTGCACAACATCAACCCGAAGGGACTTGGGGCAACTAAGGTGTTTCCCACTTTAGAAACAAAAAACGTAGGCAACTGAGGCGTATCCACTTTGACAACAATTTTTTGATTTTGTCTTTATTAAAAAAATTGTATATGATGTTAATTTTGTGAAAAACTTTTATACATTCAAGAAAAAACTCAAAAAGCTAAAAAAAAATTTGTTTGTCTTGGATATTTACCAAAAATACTTCTGTAAAAGTAATAAATTTTACTTTTTCGATTTCTCTTGTCGACACAAACGCTTAATATATAAAAATTTTGATGTAAAACTAGCATACATGGGAAAAAATTGAATAAAAACAAAATTAAAAATTAAACTGTCGTCAACAAGTTACAGGAAACGGCCAATTTACTGTGTGATCTACGGGATTTGTTAACAAGACGAACGGCAAAAAACATAACAGAGTATTTATACACATTTAAAGTGTTAGAGCATCTTCAACCCATAGCTTCATATTGAAGATGTTAAAAGTTTTTTGAAAGCTGACGTGGCATTTTGACATCTCCAATTTGACATCAAAGCCTTCCTTTCCAACCCTTGATGTCAAATTCTATTTATTTGACATCAAATTATCCCTCTCCAACCCTTAAGTCAATATACAAATGGTCATTTTTTGAAATTTGGCATGGAGGAGGGGTGTTGTCAACTTTGACAACTTTGTCATTCCCTTCAAATCCACGTAGGATTGGTATCAAAGAAGGCTGTTGGGTTGGATTGAATTTTGGTGTCAAATGTTACCGTTAACATGTCCACGTAGGATTTGACATCTCCCATTGAAGATGCTCTTAGAGCATCTCCCACCCATGGCTTCATATTGGAGATGTCAAACGTTTTTTAAGGCTGATGTGGCATTTTGACATCTCTAATTTGACATCAAAGCCTTCATTTCCAACCCTTGATGTCAAATTTTATTTATTTGACATCAAATTATCCATCTCCAACCCTTAAGTCAATATACAAATGGTCATTTTTTGAACACATCAATTAGAACAACTCTGTAAAAAATTAACTTAATCGGATATTATTAAATGCTTAGTTGAAAGATTTTTATCTTGGAAAGAATTAATCGGAAACACGAAATCAAATCCATTAGAATCCATTATTGGAGGGTTATATATGATCTGATCAAGCACTTAATGATATCGATTAAACTGATTTTTTGCAATGTTATTCTACTCAATAAACTCTACGGAGTGAACGTTTCCAATCAACAAAGCAATACCGGAACAGATACCTATTGAGGGACAACGGAGGCCTCCAATCGAAGGAGATGGAGGGCCCCAGTCCAAGCAAGAGACGCAAACCGACCCAACTTGACTAGTCGGTTCTCTAGAAAAAAAGAAAGACAACAGATCGGCCAGAGAAGAAGCAACTTGCCAACCACTGCACTCTCACTTATGGCGCGTGGAGGCACTCTCCAATAAAAGTCTAAAGACCATAGAAAGAGCATGATAATGCTGTGAAGGCAATTACACGAGCTTCTAAAGTGCGTTGGGTCATCTTCACCAATTAATTGACTAGCAAAAGCCTAGCTAAAGAAGCCTAGCTTCTAAAGTGCACTGTTCGTAATGTGTATATATACAACTTGCCAACCTCATAAATGATCACCACTCTCACTTATGGCGAGTGGAGGTACTCTCCAATAAAAGTCTCTAAAGACCATAGAAAGAGCAGGACAATGCCGTAAAGGCAATTACACGAGCTTCTAAAGTGCGTTGGGCCATCTTGACCAGTTAATTTTTTTTTTTTTTTTTTGATCCACTCTTGACCAGTTAATTGAATAGCAAAAGAAGCCCCCATGTCAGATCAAAAACAAAAAAAAAAGAAGCCCCCCATGTGTGTATCAAGACGTGTGTGCATATATATTACATGGAGTAGCAAAAGAAGCCATTATTAGATAAAGTTACTGAGAGTTTCAGATCTCGACGTACGGCCGGCCACGAAGGAATTTATGGTAAGACCAACACGGCTTGATCATCAACTGTTCATTCATCGTCGCAGGCCGCGACATGCCGTTGCCACCTTCAACATCTTCATCACGAGGTAAGCACATATTCATGTTGAATTAATCCTGTATATATAGTACGTACTGATCATTTGTCGAGGGGTAATTACAAGGATAAAATGTATGTAATTATCTCAGTAACTTAACTCAACTTACTACTTCCATTGATTCTTTTAAGTACTAATTAAAAAAATACACTTACGCGCGCATGCAGAGAGGAATATTTACAACACTTTGGAGGAGGAGAACCAGAGGATCAGGACCCGAAAATACGCGATGGTCGTCGTCGTCACGGAGATGATCCGCGGTAACATTTTTTCTTGGTTATGTTTCTTTCTTTCTTATGCATGCACTCGCAGCATGCTTACTTTTACTAGATTTTTTTTTATTTTTTATCCATATATACGTCTCTCTCTCTCTCACACACACACACGCTCAGACTTATTTAAGCAGTTCATTGTTTGTTCGATCGGGATGTGCATGGTGTCTACGAAGCTAGCCCTCATTTCGTCTCTCTCCAATTCCCCTTGGTCATGACTATCTTGTTTTTTGATTTTTGCTTCTCTAGTTCTCTGTTTTACTACGCAGTCCTTGGATTGTAATGTCAGGAGAGAAAATCTTCTTTACGGGTGAAGAAGTTAATGAAACTTTTCCGGAGAAGAGTTAATTGTGATCGGTTATGATAAAAATGAATCTCAGCCATTAATTGCACGAATAGACGGTTGAGATTGATTGGTGCTGTAAACACTCCGTAAATAAGATAGTCTCATCTCATGTCAGGAATATTTGGCAATTGGATTTAGCCGGTTTAGGTTTTCAAAATACTCCTATGAAAGGGATGGGATTAGAGAAGAAATTTTATTCACCGTCGGTGTAAAACTCCACTTTTTCACCACCGCCTATTATGAGCCCCACCAAGTGTCTATTGTTGTGATCCAAACCGTTTATATTTTAAAATCCGCAATATAATATTGCCATGCAAATTAAAAATTAGCTTGATCGAAAGTCGATACTTATATCAAAATTTGAATTTGAATTTATAAAATGGACGATCTGATTTCTGTCAATAATAATAAAGATAAACTATCAATTTTACAAAGCAAAATTCAATTTTTTATACTTCTATCGATGTTCGATCAAGTTTAGTTTTTGCATGGGTACATTATTATGTGAGGTTTACAAAATAAACGGTTCAAATGAAAAAAGTGGAATTTTCCACCGTCAGTAGAAAGAATTTAATCTCAAAGGATTATGGTGGGAGGGTGGGAAGGGGGCCGCCAGAGAATGAGATCTTCTGTGAATAAGGAGTGGACACCTCATTAAAACAGAGAATTCAACGGATGAGAAACAGAGAATTCAACGGACGAGAAGGGGCCATCGTCTATAATAAATACATATACCTTTCCAAGCGTTACGGCGTCGTTGAACACAATTTTAAAAAATTTTGACTTAGATTCACATTTTTATATTTTTTTGATTCTTCTTGTCGTGACGAGCGATTAATCACAAAAAAAAATTGACTAAAAGCTTAAAAAAACCTACAAAGAATTATTTTTATGTAAAAAATGTGTGTGAAGTCGCACTTAATCTCCAATTCGACATATCCAAAAGTTTGAAGATTGAATCTCTTCTGAAGATAAGATTAACATCTCCAATTCTCTTCCTGTAATTTATTTTGGAAGGGATTTTTGTCTTTGTTCAAAAAATTGAATTTTGATCGTAATTTTTTACGTTTTAGATTTCTCTTATCATGACAAAGCAATAATCTACAAAAAATTGACAAAAAACTAGCAATAGCAAAAACAATTGAATAAAGACAAAAATATAAACCAAATAGATCTATTAATCAAAAATAGGCGACACAAATTGAAATTCAGATTGATTACCATTACATCTCCAAAAGATTGAAATCTCCAAGTCCAAGAGAGAGACTCAGAAAGCTGAGAATTGACCCAAAGATGAGAGTGGGCCGGGGAGAGAGGGGAAAAGTTCTTCAATGCCTTAGGAACACTGTCATGTAGTGCCCCAAACTTTTTTTTCACTATATACTTGTGTGGTTCTCACCACAAATTGTGTGACGCTTACATAAATGTATGGTAGAAAAGAGTTTATGACACTAGTTATATGGTGGTGCCCTAGGGGCATGCAACTTTATTTTAAAAAAAATTCTTCGTAGCTATTTTAAAATAATGCGATAATTAAACACTTTTACATATAGGAATATGTCTTGAAGAAATAGTGCAAAAGAAAACAAGGCATGTCAGTTTTGTAAAAAAAGAGAAATAATTTCCTCCTTTATCATTACAAAGTCGCTCGTATATATGAATTGTGGCCCCATTAGTACACATTTTCAGCGATGGCTACGCCACTAACTGTAATTTTTTATTTTTTATTTTGTGTGTTTTTTCTTACCTTAATGACGCCCAATGGCTGTCAATAGTACAAAACCTTCACGTTTCAACGTCATTAACCTGGTAATATGGTTGGATTGCAAAGGGGATAAATTCATGGTTTAGGTTGTTGAGGTACAAAACCGTCATCTGAATTTGAGCAAGGAATTGAAAGTGAAGATGTAATGTGTTCATTTGTCCCTCCTGGGCTTAAATAATTGGACCATAGTTTTGACGACATTGGGCCTTCTAAGGTTATTCAAAGGCCAGTTGCCCTTAATCTTGATGGATCTCTTTCTAACAATTGTGTGGGCCTTGGGAGTAGCATTCATAGGGAAAGATCATCCTTCGAGGCTATTCACAAGTTGGAAATGAGAGAGAGAATTGTCGAAGAGAAAGGTTAAAAAGAAGAAACTTCTTGCTGATTTTGGGGTTAAGGTTGATAACTTGAATCCTAGAAAAAAAAGGTCCCGTCTTCTTCTTTTATCTTCTGATGATATACGAAATATAAACTCTCTTTTCAGTGAAGCTTGCCGGATATTGTATCTAGATATCACGTTGAGCCTTGAGGTTAAAGAGGGGAGAAATTTCTCATAAAGAAATTCGTTGAGATGGAGGAAAAAGAAATAGGGGATATAATCGGTGCTCTTGATAATTTTGATATAGATAATCACTTGGAGGAGGCTATTGATTTCGAGGATCGTCGGCTTTTGGTTTGTTTCTCTCTGGTCATTTTCTTGTTTTTTGGCATTTTGGTTTTTTTTTTTGGCTATTGGTTTTAGGTTTTTCTTAGGGTGCTTTTAGCATTATTTGGTTTTTACGGTAGGTTTTAGATTTTTTGGTGTGGTTGGCTTCTTGCCTTCTTTTGGTTTTGGTTTTCAGTGGCATTTTACCGGTGTGCCCAATATCCTTTTAATCTTTGTTTTCTTTGCTTAGCAAAAAAATAGCACAAAACCTAAACTTGAAAGAGAATGATAAAATAAGTGCACTCATTAACTTTTGGTCATTTCTTTTGAAGAAGAAATTTCTTTCGAGACGCTGAAAAATCAAGGAAAAATGGGGATGGACAATTTGGGGCGGAAGGTGTTTACCAGAGTACGTATGTACTATTGTTAAGTTAAATGTTAAGGCCCCGTTTGATAAACCGATTAGAGGTTGGGATTGGATTCGTAAGGTGATGGTATTAGTAATACTGTGTTTGGTTTTCAAAATTGGTCCGGATTGGTAGTCCCATGGGATTAACAATCCGGCCTATAGGGGGTATTAGCAATACCCCATGGAACTTGGTATTCGTAGTCCAATTCTGACTTCTTCCCATTACCAATCCCTTCTCATTACCAATTTCTTCTATCAATCCAATCCCATCATCTAATCCCATCTCAAACAAACGTGATATTAATAATCCCATCATCTAATCCCATCCAAAACAAACATACTCATTATTAATCCCATCTCATTAACAATCCCATCTTATTACCAATCATAATCCTAATCTCATCTCCTTGCGAATCCCATCCATCTATCACAGTTATCAAACGGGACCTAAGTGTACAGTACTAACCAACCCAAACTAAACAAGCCTTGTGTCACAATTAATTGAGTTCGGTTACATAAATTTTATTTTTTCATTAAGCTCTATCCGGTGCTATTTAAAATGGCAAAGTTTGATGTCCTCCATTTCTTTCAACTCACGTATGCTTTTGCCATTCTGGTAATTGTAATAGTGCTATTATTGGAAAGGCAACAGAAAGGATTTCATCAGCAGAATGGCATGCTTTGGTCTCGGCCAATCTCGGGTTGCTTCTAAGCCTCATCCAGATATATCAGAACCGAAACGTTTCTCTATTTGAAACTCGCCCCACCGTCATGGCCATTTCCCTTGCAGCACTATGCATCTCTGTCTTCGCACCAGCAGCTCTGCTCAAATCCAAAGCAGTGAAAGTGGAGGAGGAGGAGGAGCAACAAACCACTGGGCATTTTTTCTACTGCCGTCGAATCCGTGACATGCATTTCCTGATCTCAGGTATCCATGTGATTAAACCCCTTCGATTTTGTCGATTTTTAAGATATGATTTCACATGGTACCAATTATATCGGTTTTGCAATTCTATGAATTGGAACTGACCATCAAATATTGCAATAACCGAATCAATCCATTGTGCTTTGAAGTAGTTCGATGC
>BPLS01031041.1:0-13501 GCA_019656275.1 Rhododendron kiyosumense | reverse complement strand
TCTCTCTCTCTCTCTCTCTCTCTCTCTCTCTCTCTCTCTCTCTCTCGCTTCCAACCAAAACCTCATGAAACCCACATAAATCCACCTCCATTTTACCTTCTCTACGCATTATTGAGCTTGAATCTCATGGGTTTTGCTTGGAGGAGGTGTATTCCGATCGATTTCGAGATTTCGGAATCAAGGGCTTGCATGGGCTCGATCTCTCTTTGGGTTTGCTCTCCAACTTTGAGGTAGGGATTTCTCACTCTCTCTATGTGTTGATGGGTTGATTATGTGCCTTAATCATGTTTTCATTGTCGAAAAGCTAAAAAATTTATAGAAAAACTCCGTGGTATTGATATCCTCTTCTGTTTCGGACAGATTTGGTTCATTTGTTTCTTTCCGTGCCCATTTGAACTCCAAACACTTCAATCATCTTTTGAATAGCTTCAAATGACTTCCAAACTTGATTGTTTGTACCCAAAAGATTCATTGACCAATCGACCTCTTTGGGCTCTTGCCGTAGCTTAGAAAAAAGTAAAATTAAATGATTAGGATACTCGTACATTATTTACGCCTTTGGTTGATTGGAGTAGATGTCGTGGCATGTCTCAATGATCGATTTAGACTTGTTAAGCGTTATAACATGATGTGATGAATGGTGAGTTGAGAAATTTACTATGGAGGCGTTATTGGGTATCTTAGGCCATAAAGTATATTGTAGGGTGCATAGTTGGTCGATGGGGTTTTTCTAGCGGTTTGGATGAGAATAGGGTAACCCGTATCCTCGTGCCTCGTTTCGTTGATCTTCCTAGGTTCCTTTGGCACCCGATCTATAAGATTCTTGTTTAGAACTGTAACAACCCTGATTTTCGGTCAATAAAAATTTCGTTAAATATTTGAATTTTATTTTTATTACTTGGATTTGCTTTTAATTTCCAAAGTTTGTCATAATTACATTTTTGCCCCTTGAAAAATTATTTCTCGACGCTTTAGTCCGCTTAGCAAACCTAATTAGCTTTTAACCATCCGGTTGGAGAAACTAAGTTAGGAAGCTACCTAGTTACTTTTCCCTAACCGCAAAATGACCGTTTTGCCCCTCGTGAACCATTTGAACTTTTTGAACCCTAGACTAAGAATTGATTATTCTTTTTCTTTTAATTATTTGGCTTTAATCTTTGTCCATTGGACAATAAATGTTAGGGAAACTATTATCCATTGGATAATAGAAACCCCATTTGTTTATATTAAAAGTTTACTTAGTTAAAGTACTATGAATAGTAAAAAGTAACTTTTTGATTACTTTAAAGTACCTTTTTGGATTATTTTATTGTTTAATCTCCCTAGTAACTATTATCCATTGGATAATAAAGGTTAGGGTGGTTATTACCCATTGGGTAAAAGGTTCATCTTTCAACCTAGCACATGGGTTATTAAATTAGTATTCCATGTGTCAAATACCCATTATTGGAAAGTACTTAGCCTTTAAAAATCCTAAGATTTCATTAGTACCCTTGGCATTATTTTATTGGATTTTGATTCTTCCTTGATACATAAGTACATATGTGTATATATATTAATCTAGTACTTGGTGATTTCTTATTGATTAGTTTAAGGGAAAAATCTTGCCCTTTTAAAATCCCTTGATCTCTAGTACAAATTTTCTTTTGTTTATTGTTTTCTTGAACCTTGCATGCATATACATATATATACCATGTGAGAGCAAGAGAGAGAGAGAGAGAGGAGAGAGAGGCCGAATGGGAGAGAGAGAGAGAGAGAGAGGAAGGAAGGAGGAAGGAGAGAGGAAGATTGGTTGTATCTTGGCATTGATCTTCCTTGTACCTTCATATCTTGGTGTATATATATCTTCCTAGCCTAGACTTAACTCCATTGTACTCCTTTGGACACTTTGCAATGGTTTAAACCCTTAGATCTTGTACCAATCTCTTTCTTGCCCACCAAGGATCCATCTTAGCCATCCAATTGATCCAAGATCAAATCTTGGTACAACATAGCCATGCAACCCTAGGATTTTCCCTTGATTTGTGCTTAAAAGTTGGATTTAATTAGATATACTTCTTGGACACCTTGCAACTTCTTGACCCTTTGATCATGTACCATTCTCATCTCAACCCTCCATTTGATCCAAGAATATCACCAAGGTACAAAAATAGCCTTACAAGTCTAGAATTAGTTTTGATCTTCCAAGATTCATGCCAAGTGTCAAGGTGAGACTTAGAGAGGGAGAGAGGAGAAGGCCAAGCTCTTGCCTATAAATAGAAGGCCATTCTAAGCCTTTGAACTCACACCTCAAGCAATAGCTCTTCCTTCTCTCTAGAAACCATTTTCTGTTTTTCTGGGCAGCCACTGTCCCGTCCAAAAATCCCCAGTTTTCTCCTGCCTAGAGTAGTTTTTAGGATGAACTTCCTTCTGGAAAGTTGTAGAGCACTTCGAAACCTTGAAGTTAGGCTCAAGAATCACCCCAATCGGTTAAGAAATGACCCAGATATTAGCATCCAAAGTTCAGTAAAATTTCTGGATTTTCATTTCTGGACAGCTCACTGTCACTTCATTCATCCTCATTTTTCTCCAACCTAGGTTCATTTTTAGGATTAACTTTCTTCACGAGAGTTGTAGAGAATTTCTTGAGCTTCGTTCTCGACCCAAGAACGACTCTATTCGGCCAAAGATTGACCGAGTTACTGCCGTCCGAAGTTCTGTCCAGATTCGGAAGTTTCACCACCCGTAGGATTTTCCACCTAGCTTATTCGGCCCCGACTAGTTTCGGATCAAGGTAGTTATCCCTATCTATTTTTCAAGTAAAAAGTAATTTTACATTTCAACTCTATGTTTGTATAAGATTGCATGACGTTTTGGATGTACTTTGATCGTTCTAACTAAAGTAAGCTAAGGTTATCTTTTGAAATTGAAAATGTATGTTTTACTTATAAGTTGTTTCAAGCATGCTATGTACCTAGAGTTGGATGATCTTGTTGTGTTAATTTCAAGGCTTGATTGAATGCATGTTGGTATGAAAAGTCTCACACGCGGAGTCTTTGCATCTAACGAGACACCTCTATCGAGAAAGTTAGTGACATGACACCTAGGGTGTGGATAATGATGAGACGTGTTTTGAAAACCGCAACGTGGCCGGACTTGGTAGCCCGTTGTGTGAGTGAAAACTCGTAATGTGGCCGGACTTGGTAGCCCATTACGTGGGTTGTGAAAACCACAATATGGCCGGACTTGGTAGCCCTTTGTGAAGATTGCCAATAGGGCTGGACGTGGTAGCCTTGTTGGTAATATGGCTTGGTTATCCGTGGAGAGGAGCCAATGCAAGCTTTGTGTGCCAATGGGAACCCGGTGCGGCGGAACCATTGTGAGGATACTCGGGAACCCGGAACGGCGGAACCGAGGTTGGGTGTGTATGGCTTGGTTATCCGCGGTACGGAGCCAATGCAATGATTTTGAAAGATGGTTTTGTAAATGGAAAATGATTGACACGGTCTACGATGAGTCGCGTAGGAGAAACATGGGAAAACTTGGACACCAACGAGAATGTGGATGTGCTATCGTTATTAGGTTGATTTCTATGATCGTCTGTTTGTAAGTTAAGGGTTAGTGGGTAGGGTTACTCTATTGAGCTTTCGTAGCTCACGGTGTTGCCTTGTGGTGACCCTGGCACATTATATTGGTGGCGACGCCGGTATAATGTGTCAGACCTTGTAGATGATCGAGATGAACAGTTCACCGTGGAAGCTTTTGGAGCAGAGGAGCTAGCCAGGATGGAGGAAGGAGCGGAGCAGTAGATAGGAAACCCTAGTTATTCCTTTCTTTTGTAATATTGAACTCCTGTGGGGGTTTTGTTGTAATAAGAGCCTGACTCTGTTTTGAAATTTCAATAAAATGTTTATTTAACGTACCCTAATTTTGGGGGCGTTACAAGAACCAAGCGGATGGTGTGTTGTAGAGTCATTTTGGGTTCGATAAGTAACAGAGGGCGTCGTGATAAACTTTGAGGGATAACATGAACCTAAGGTATTTAATAATGTACAAAAGGGCATGTTAGTGAGTTTATAATACATTAATGATGATGAATGACGAAAGACTGTGACCTTGGGAAGTGTTGTCATCTTGTATTCGGATTGTTAATGCTTATGTGTTTGTGTGAGTTGTGAACTTTGAATTGAGGGTCTTGCAACGTAAGGCGTGAAAATGCGGAAGCCCAGGTGGAGAGAATTCACTGTAACACAAAGTGTGGTAATACAGTTGAATGTCTCGCATGATGAAGGAAGTTATGACTGATTGTTGAAGTTCACGCTGTTGCTTGGGCTGTGTATTGCTTGAGATTGTAATTGTGGAAAAAGGAAAACAACAATTGATTTCATCAAATTTTTTGAAAAGAAAGGAACTTGGTTTTGGAAAAAGGATTTTTATAAAAAATCCTCCGGATATTCTTGAGCGAACCAACGGTTTTCGGCATTCATGCGCAGAATCAACAGACTCTTGCTATTCAGACTCGAATCAACGGAGCTTGACCCATAGAGGTCGAGAGTATTTCTCAAAATTATTTTGAAAATCAAAAAGGAATGTTTTCTTTTATGAAAAAGAGGTTTGATGATAAATGGTAAAGGATGAGAAAGTTTATAGTGGCAATCATTTAAGGAGACTTAAAATGGTTTGAGAAACTATCGTGAGTTATTTAGATGAATGTGTGTTTAATGCTGCCTTTAGTTTGATGAACGAATGGTTAGGGATACCTTTATGACGTATAGAATCCCGTAGTCGTGGTCCGTTGGTTCATTATGGTGCTAATATGTATCTCTTTCGTCTAGTAGGAATCATTCATTCTCATTGCATGATTCATCACATTTACATATAGCTTGAGTATAGAATTCTCTCTTGGGCTAGTGTAGCTAAACATATCATTTTCAGGTACATCTCGAAGATTTGACGTGGAGTGCATGGTATGCTATATAACTTGATTTCTTGCCTTTTGAAAGCCGTCATTGGAAAGTGGTTTAATCATCTTTTGCTCGATCTTTTGAAGGAATGAAATTATAAGTTTGAACTTTTTAACTTCAAATATTATGTAACCTCTAAATTTACTCTTTTTAACTAGCTATGGAATTTGGGCCATAGTGCCAATGTTGTAAATCTTTAAACTTGGGAACTTGGTTTGTAAATGATCATTTGGAACTCTCTCTTTTAGGTATTATCTATATATATTATGCGAGGATCATTTAATGAAATGAATTATTTATTTATATTAAAAATCGAGAGTGTGACGTGAAAACTCGTCTAAGACAACTGTAAAAAATTATACCCCCTGGCCTCCATTCTCGAAACACTATCTAGTACGCAATACGACAACTTTAAAAAAAAATGTATTTTTTTGTAAAAAATATAGTATATATTTTAGTTCTCATTTTGTCTCGTAGTTAATTTTTTTTAGAACAGAGGCTATGTTTTTTACCGCACTATTTATACTAATTTATGAGATTTTGTACATAAAATTAAGGTAACTTTTTGAACATCTTACCATAAATTCTTGGAGCCACCACTGGAATAAATGTGACATTCTTGAAACATTTGCTTTAACTTGTGTTTTGAGATTGATCCGGTGATACAATTTATTGATGAAGCTCGATTTTTTACTTCTATTTTTGCGTGCTCATTTAGATTGCAATGGACGCGGTGTTCAATATCCATTTATCTCATGACGTTGGTCGCTGTGAAACTCAGAAAGATGATAATGACTTTTGATTTTCTGCACGACTTTTTGTTCAATCATCACGACGAAATGCATGGATTACGTTAACAACGTACTTCTTAGAATTTTCCTGGGCAAAAGATCAATAAAGCTATAAAAGCTGCCGGCCATATATTAGTTGTCTTCTACAACATGGCCTTCTCAATCTAGGATCCTTTGGTTTGATCACAGTTCTAGTAGAAATTCTCATATCCGTTCTCAATTAATTTGCTAGTAGAATTCACACTAAAATTGTAGAACTCTCTTCATGTTTCGTAAATGTATTTTTTTGAAAGTTCATTTGACGGGCCTAGATTGCGCGCCTCACGCGGAATCAATTCAATCACTAGTTGTGACAAAAGAGAAAACCTTACAACTTACTAGCTACATATATAGAGGCATACCCTCAGAAGAAAACAACAAACCAATCCAAGAAAAATACAACAAGGGGTGGTTTTGGCTAATAAATTAATTAGATCCTTTTGGCTTATTTTTATCTTTATTTAAAAAAATTGATTAGTTTCAATCGAAACTAACAAATAATTCAAAATAATTGACCCAAATCAAACAAATGCGAATTATTTCTTGAATAAAGAGAAAAAATAAATCAAGTGACTTATTAGTCATACCAATCCTCAGTTATCAACTAAACAATCACACAGAACTAGGACTGATCAACAACTTATGGGGTAGGGTCCAAGAATAACACAAAGCTAGATTTATTTATCCTAAAGTAGATTAAAATATGAACTTTCCTGGAGATGTTACTCTCGTAAATTGCGAAAGCCGGATTTGCCGGTGACTAGGAAGAATCAAAAAGAAAATTGAAAGAGCATCTCTTTATGAACGCGGGGACGATCCGGATTAAAAATAATTTATTACCGTTAATAGACAATTTATTAACGGTGATAAATTATTTTCAATCTAGACCATCCAATACACTTTTGGAAGGTCGACATTGAGCTCTGTAAATTTTCTTTATGAAAAGTTCAGTAAAGAAGTTTTTCTCAAATTGAAAATATGCAACTGAGTTGTGGGACATCCCACTCTCATAAATGAGTAATTATTTAATAGTTCAGGAGTCCGTGGTATTTTGAACTATTTCACAACCACACATTTCTATAGAGTCCGTATACTTAGTGGCGGACCCCACAAAAATGTGTAATCATAAAATGGTCCGAAGTACCATCGTGGTGGTACTCCCAGACTATTATATAATTTTAGCTCATAAATGGTGCAAACCGGAGACTTGAAGTGGACTTGGAAGAATCATTATCCTCTTAAAAGAATATTGAAAAAAAAAAAGTCTAACTGCACAGCAATTGTGCACAAAAAAAGTCTAATTGCACGGCAATTGTGCGTAGATTATGATATAAAGCTCATTCTGGCTGTCACACAAATGATTCAAGCTATTCATTAAATACAAAACATTTTTTCAAGTACTCTTGCAAAAAATCAGCTCAATCTGATACATATAAGTACTTGATCCAATTATTTAATTTTTCAGAGTCCTAAAATCTGAATGGAAAGTTAAATGATTGGAATAAGCACCTATAGATATCAGATTGAGCTGATTTTTTGCAGGAACCCTCAAAAAAAACTTTTACATTTAACAAATGACTTTGATCGTTTGCATGAGATTCGGAGTGGGCTCCATACTATAATTTGTGCACAATTGTTGTGCAGTTAGTCGAATTGTATTGGAAAACATGAACTTGTCAGTGGGACATCCCAATTTTAGAGATTGCTGGTGCACAATCCTTTGGAACCCGCTATGATGCGCCGGTCCGGTTTAGAGGCATTCATATCCCTATTTTCCCTTAACTACTGGATCTCCATTTTTAAATCTCAACCATTGGTTAAATCTCTCTTATAGTAGATGTGGTCATATATTGTGGTAATTAAGTATGGGTTGTATACATTACGGTAACTTTAATCATAGTAAATAATATGTAGATTCAATTTGTGTGGTAAGTAAAATTGTAATTTTTTGCGAAAAAATCATAAAACCATCTTATTTTTGTGGAATCCAAAATGTAAGGATTTGGGTTTTTTTTATTTGGTAGACAAGGGAAAATTTTAACTCGATACTGTAAGACATACCAAGTCATTTTCTAAGAATTTTGTATGGTTTCTGAAAACGGGGCGGAGATGAATTCTTTATTATAAATGAAATGGATATTAAAGAGAGAGAGAAAATGAAATCGCAGACCTGTGGGGAATCAAATCAATAGGAGGAACCTCAAAGGGATAGGTCACAAGGTGATTCAAGATTTTCGCTTTATTTATTTTTAAATTTAGACCCCACCTCCATTAACTAAAATAATAATTATTTATTTTTTGAATCGAAGGTGATTAATTGTGAAAAAATGACTTGTCTCGTAAAATAAAAAATCTTAGCGATATGGGACCTTAAGAAATTTATTAGTTTCCATTTTTTTTTCTTCTGTTCTGTATAAGGATGGGAGTTGCAATAATCTGACCTTTATATTTCTCAATCAAAGGCTTTGGAGAATTACTGAATATGACAGCAGTGGTGGGGCAAGCTGATTGAGGGGTTGTTATTCTAAAAAAGCCACTTGCTTTCCCTCCAAAAATGAGCCAAATAAACCTTAAAAAAATGAAAATAAGCCAATAAGCCATTTGTTTCGTCTTTATTCAAAAAAAATTGGATTCCGGTCAAAAAAATTTACTTTTTAGATTCCTCTTGTCATGAAGATACAATAATCCCCAAAAAATTGACAATAAGCCAAGTGATACAAAAAAAATTTGAATAAGGACAAAAAATAAGCCACTTTGACTTATTTATCCGAACACCCCCAGAGTTTTATTTCGTGGGTAACTTTTCCTTCCCTCTCACGTTAGCTATGCTGAGGAAATTACTGTGTAACCTTCTATTTTCTTACAAATGCAGGAAACTCCCCTATGTTCTAACAATTGCAGTAGTCTGCCCTAAGTTCTAACAATTGCATTAGTCTTCCTTAATTTATAAATTATTATCTAGATTCCCGGTATGGTGGATTAGGCATTTCCAGGTGCCTTTCATTTTGCGAAATACACGTAGGAGAGAAGGAAAAAAAATCCACGATTATCAAACAAAAAAAATGCATAAGTGATTATAGAAGTTCAACCAAAATATGTGTAACTCAAGTTTTTGTTTCAACATTAAATCACAAATCAAACAAAGCATAATTACAAATAAAGAATAAAAATAATATGATAAGATAAGTTGACTTTTTTTTATTCGGAATATGATGAGTTAAAAATACACAAGTGCATTTCGCTTGAGTGTGGACCTCCCTTTTCCAATCGAATTTTGATAATCTGAATCGTTCAATGTATTTATATATAAAGCACAAAAATACAGAGTTTGTAAAAAATAATAAAAATTAGTGAAATTCAAGATGTACTAGTAATTATTCAAATTTGATCAAATGTAATTAGTTAACCTGACTTTGACATTAAAAACTCCAATCGAAAGAAAATTAGAACAGAAAGACTTGGTTTTCTAATATTCTAGGGTATATGAATTAATTAATAACGGAGTTGGAGAGAATGTAGACAATAGTTTGTAAAATAAGAGAGATTATTGCAATTGTCAGAATCTCAATAATGGTTCATACATATGTAAGAAATATTGGGGAGCTAAGTGAAATTTGCCCTTCTATAAATATCATTTTACTCCCTCAGTTTCAAATTGACAGTCCACCATAAAAAGTCGTGTTATTTTTCAAATCAAAAAATCAATTACTTTCGTGTATAATTTTTTGAATTTTTTCGGACCAAATTAATGCACCGATAGAGTTGATTTTTTGATTTGAAAAATGGTAAGAGAGAGAAAGTGGGACTCTTAATATAGAACAGAGGAAGTACAACGTTACCCACAGGATCCATATACATGCATATATCTGCAGACTGCAGGCTCTCATGCATCTAGAGTATCTAACTGAAGCAGTAAGAGGAAACTACTAGCTAAGTTGCAGATCTCCGAGCCCACGAAGAACCGGTGATGAGAGCACCGCAGTCTGGTCGACAGTTTAACCGTTGTCGTGGGCGGCATGATGCCCCCGTAATCATCGTTATCAGGTTAGCATTCATGTTGAATCCTAGTATTACTTAACCTTCTCCCCTTTTTCAACAATATTTCCACAAAGTTATTTTAAAAAAAAGTTTCAAATTATTTTTCTTCAAAAATGAAAACTGTTTTAGAAATAAGAGTCTTTGGAAAAATGTTTTTTAGAAAGTGTTTTGGAAAAACTATTTTCTATTTCTAATAATCAATTTTTATCAGTTTCAAACTGTTTCCTGAAACTTTTCTTCTGTTTCCAAATTCTAGTTTTTGTAATTTAAAAATTGATGTGATAAATTTTGGTTATATTACGCCATTGTGGATCTCTACATTATTTCTGTAACTTGCTTTTTTAAATACATGTACGTAGAGAGGAATTACAACAATCTAGAGGAGGAGGAAGACTGGAGGGGGACACGAGGATACGCAGTGATCGTCCTCGTGGAGATGATCAACGGTAACATTTTTGTTGGTCACTTGGTATGCATATATATTATACTCCCTCCGTCCCAAATTGATTGTCCCGTCCGCAAAACGGAGCGTTAAAAATAATGCAATTTTTTCAAGAAAAAATTCAAATTTTTTTCACAAATTAAAAATTCGCATTGATATCTAGTAAGTTGTTGAAAAACTTTTGATTTTTTCTTGCAAAAATTGTATTATTTTTAACACTCCGTTTTGCGGACCGGACAATCAATTTGGGACGGAGGGAGTAGTTTGCTAGCTAGTAGACATATATATATATATATATATATATATATATATTCTAGTATACATATACTTGTATGCAGTGATTTGGAACCTCGATCTGTCCATCTCTCTCTCTCTCTGCTCTATTTTAGCTGTTCATTATTTTTTTCGGCAATTTTGTACATACACACACACAGTGGCGGATCCAGAAATTTTGCACACATGGGTCACTTTTCAAGCATAAATTTTACTCTCTCCGTCCCTAAATAAATGTCCGAACTGCAAACCTAAGTCTCTAAAAAGATGCATTTTATTCGTTAAAATTTTTTCAAAAATCTATAGATATCAAAGAGTTCTTTCAAGTTGTGAAAAATGTTGAAATTTTTTTAATAAAAAAATGCATCTTTTAAAAAACCTAAATTTGCATGCCAAATATTTATTCAGGGACGAAGAGAGTATAAAGATTCTCACAATCCAATATATCAAGAACGTGAAATAATATAACGAGAACCAAAAATAAAAATAGATTGGTGTTTTCTATATTGGTACTTGATAATTTATTACTCCTATAGTTTTATCGGTGAAATAGGTTGCACGCGTTATGATGAAATTGTGGTAGTACGATTACCTAAAGTCATAAGAAAATAGGGTTGAATTCCTAGTAGCTACATTTAGAGGAAGTTTTTTTTTTTTTTTCCCAAACCACGTAAACGTTAAAATCAAAAAGTAGAAAGACGCTACCGAATCTCGAACCACTGCCACGCGCAAGGAAAGCCTCTACCACCCGAACAAGGCTTCCATTTAATCATACTTCGGGTATTTTAATATATATTACTTATTTTTTGGGTTAAAAAAAAAACTCCGTAAATTTCAGCTTAGCTGGGTCACGTGACCCGTCTGTGCTTTAATTGGATCCGCCCCTGCACACACATGCAGATTATGAGCGTCTATATATGTATGTGCTTGTGTGAACGTTTTTGTGGTTATAAACTTTTTGTTAATTGTTCGGGATGTGGTGTCTATGAAGCTAGCTAGCCATCATTTATACATTCTTGTCCTTCTCTCCTTCCCCTTGTCTCTTACCATATATTTTCTGACTTTGCCTCTTTAGTTCTCTTTTTCTACGCAGTTCTTCGATTGTAATGTCAGGATCTGAGGAATCAAGACCTTTAGCTGGGTTCCCATGTGAATATATAGAAACAGTGAGTTTCTAATAATAATGATCTTAAAATGAGGACATTAAATGCGAACCTATTCAAACAGTTCAACTTGTTTAAAATATGTTTTTAAGGATAATTTTGGGAAATCAACTTAAAAATATAAACGGAAAGTACTTGATCCAAACATGAGATCCATAATATAGTTCCAAACAAATTTTATAAAAAACTATTTGGATCGATCACTTTTCGATCATATTTTGAGTTGATTTCTGCGAGTATCCTTAAATACATGTTATGAACAAGTTGAACGATTTAAATTATCGAAATATGACCCAAAAATGAAAGTCCGCATTTTAGCTATACAAGGAATTCCTCGTGAGAGAGAGAGAGAGAGAGAGAGAGAGAGGGGCTAGAGAGAGAGAGAGAGGCCTTTAGCCTTTCTTTCTTTTTTTGGTCAAGCAGGCCTTTAGCCTTTCACGACTTGAGCCGTTCTATGAATACGTTTGGCTCCAACTTACTTGTAGATGTTTTAATGTGGAGTGGACACGACGTTAAAAAAGATAATTCAAACGGATAGGATGGTGCTGGCATGTAAGTATTACGTACAAATATCCCCTCAAGTATTATGTCACTATTTTAGTAGAAAATTTAATTATTCGGTTGTTTGAGGGCACTGCCAAGTTATGCCACAACACTCCTCAACAATGCTAGGCCCCATTCTGGATTGGATTTTTTAAAAAATACGTATTTATTTGCAATTTTTAAGTTTAAAAATAGTAGACTTATTGAAATAAAAAAAATATGCAATAGATTTTGATGAGATCTATCAAACCCTGCAAACAAAATTTAAAAATTATTTTTGTACGTCCATTTTTTTTAAGGTTGAAAATAGGTCCATATTTTTTACAGTAAGCATTTTTTTGAGAAAGCGGAACGGTGCCTAAATCCCACAAAATGTATGGTGTTAAAGAATGTTGGGCACTATTTTTTTTATAACCAGACGTTCAAATCAGCTTGTACGCACCACGATTAATGTTGAGGTCCTGAAGGCAACATTCAAACGGATTAAAAATTTTAATTTTTTAACAATATTTTTTTTATATATAAACTGCCTAAAGATGGTTGAAAAATTAAGTGCTCCAATTTTTAATCCGTTTGAACCGGTGCAAAGATCTTATTTCTATAATTATTTTATCCTAAAGGGTCATAATGAATTTTCACTTTAGAGCTTTCGTTAATTAGTCCTAAGAAAGTAGTAGAACCAAATATCTCTTAGAGCTAACTAATGAGAGCACTAAAGCTAAAAATTAATTATGATCCTTTAGGATAAAATGATCAGAGAAATAAGATCTTTACACCGATTTAAATAGATTGAAAGCTTGAACACTTAATTTTTTTCTCAACTTTCCACCAAAAAGGGTCTTTCGGCCCCTTTTTGGAAACCCTTTACAACTCCAAAAACTACGCCGTTTTGGGTCACTACACCGCTGTGGTGACTTGGGTCACCACACGCCCCCGGATCCGACGGGAACGGAGTCTTTAGTACACAACTTTTAGATTATGGGAACCACCCCTAAAAGAAAGAGTGAGACTACAGACCCCGATAATTCAGATCCCGATTTTACCGACTGATCTGATTGGTTTAGATTATAATCCTGTGTGATAAGACCTACTATGTTTCCTGCGCTTCTATATGTACTAATTGCACTTTTACCTCCTACTTTCTATTTTATTTATGGTTAGATCTCAATTCTGAAATGGTCTTGCTCTGTGGTACTGGTGTTGTGCTTCTGCTAACTGTTGCTCTAATTCTCTAAGACTATCCTGTTCTTTTCCTATGAATCTAGTAAG
>BPLS01031040.1:0-11103 GCA_019656275.1 Rhododendron kiyosumense | reverse complement strand
ACACAACGTAGTTGACAATTGACCCAATTTAAACATGCAATGGAGCAAAAATTTCTTGTGGTCATCAACAGATTAAGGAAAAATTCAAGTCACAATGAAATCTCATATGAAAACAATTGTTGTCAAAATCGAAATTATTGCCAAGAACAGTGGCAGCTAAAAATAATCCAAATTAGCTTACTGGGTATCAGATTGGGTTGAAGGATGGAAAATCAGAAGTGACCTGTTAAGTGAAAGAATCCTTTTCTGCTGACAGCCTCTCCGTCGGGCGACGCCCCTTCGTCGGAGTAAATATAAGAGTAGCTGATATGAGGGTCTGATACAGTGTGGCCAAATCTATTTTCATGAAAATAAATTCGCTTTGATGATCTTCGATTATGTATCATTCAGCATTGGATTCAAATGATCTTTGACAAGATGTATCTTCTTGACAAGCTCTAATAGTTGAAGGATTTCGATCATGGAGATAAACCGCAATGAGATTACAATTTGACGAATTCCCATTGGTTCATCATGCGGTTTTAATTAACACAGGCGGCGACGTCGTTCTTTTGAAATGGGTTTGATTCAATGCGATCAAGTTTATTTTCACAAAAAGAAATTCACATTTATCGTCTCCGATCAAATATCAAGCAGAATTCGATTCAAACAATATTGTTTATGGTTCATCTTCTCAGAAAGATCTTCAATATGAACATTTTAGATCGTAAAAATAAGCCGTAATAAGCTCACTATTTAACAAATTCTGGTTTCAAGAGACTTCTCAGGGGTGACCTGCGAAGTCGTAAGGAAATCAGACGATGTCGTTTTAAAACACCTCCCGTCTTCAAGATGCGATCTTTAATGAAACCCAGTGAACGCCGTGTTGACTAAGCGCGCGTCTGTCATATGCGAGTTTCTGGGGAGTGCTAGTACGATGCAGCGAACCGAGCACCAGTCGTCGTTTCCATTTCCCCCAAGATCTCTCTCTCTCTCTCTCTGCATGCATCATTGTATATCATTGAATCTTTGTTCACAGACGAGGGTCAATAATCTGCAAGCTGATTCTAGCCTCACATTTTTTGGTATGCAATTGGTCAATTTTTATCCGAATTGAATTCGATTCAAATGAGGCTATAAATTTGTATCAAATGAGGCAATCGATTTCATAATTTCCTATTACCAAATTTAATTCAAGTTGATATTTTTTTCGATTCTTGGATTTTATTTCGTTTTTTACAATTCTTGTAATTATCACCAAAACTACTATAATTTTTCCTTTCTCTAGACGTACGGTTATGTACCCCTATGGAATATCTAGAGTGTTAGGATAAGTTTCCGAAAAGGCAAATTTAGAATTGTTATTGCCCTATATTGATTAGCTGCTGGATCTTTGGTTGTGCTCGGTTCTCTTATAACGAAGCCCGATTGTGATTGCAGAAGGTTTTATAACACAAGTTGTTATACTACATGTCATTTGAGAAGGTTGTAACGGTCTGGGTAAAAACTATGTAGTTTGTTCAAAATTGCTAGGCATACATCAAGTTTATCTCAACTTTTTGAAGCATTCACTACGTAGATATCATTTCGTATTGGTCTTTGTTGCGGGAGTGCATTAGTTTTCCATTGGTGCGCACCATCTTAGTTGTTGCTTTGTATCACGTGCACAAGCATTGACTTTTTTATGCGATATGTACTTCTATGATGCTATCTTTGTAGTTACTGCAAGTAAGCTGAGCCATGTGCATAGACTTGAGTGACTGTTGTTCAATTTGGAGTTAATGATTAATGACTTCTAAATGGACATGTTAACCAGTTCGCATGGACGGGTAGTTTCGCTACAATACCCATAGCGCGAATTGAGAATATCTTTGTATGTTTTTCTTTTTTGTCTTTGAAATAGAAAATGCCGGTCATTACGTGATGGGCTAAAGGATATCACCAATTTGTTGGCCGCCAGGGATAGTATAATGTAGCAATCATAGAAATATCCACTTAAATGGAAGGGAGATTTGAAGTGATCTATCAGGATCAGGCTTTGTTGTTGATTGAAGGGATTTAAAATGATAATCTTTGCGACTTTATATACGGAAGAGACGCTAATATCTCATCCCAAAGCTCAATTGTAATGAGCACGTCAATTAGAATACACACTATATTGCACTTCGATTGAAGAACAATGCTGCTTTGATAATTCCTTCTACGGCTCACAGATATCCATCCATCATCAATGCCATTTCCTTCCCTTCTTATCTTTCCCATCTCTCTATGATTAAGGTTCAAAGCTATCATGAACTCTACTTGAGGAATATTCCGAGGTAGGAAAAGCAAGTGGATATGCTGCAACTTCAGTTGAATCAAATCCAAGTCTTGGGTAAAACAGCTATGGGTGGGGGTGTGAGCAAGTGGATATGATGCAATTTCAGTTGGGATCTACTTGAAATCAGAGTTCCCCATCTGATTGTTGGGCCTTTAAGTGCAGGCGCAATGCACAATTGCATACCTCTCCTTTTGAGAGAAACTTCTCTGCTGTTGGTCCAATCTGCAGTCCAATTGGAGATGGCATGGATATGATCTAGAAAGAATAAAATAACCAACTATCTCTATCTTCTATCTTCTATTTTACATTTTGATGTTTTGCCTTTCATTCGGCAAGTACGGATAACAGAACTTGTTTCGGGTACTTTTACGGAGGACATGCTTTGTCCTGTCTATCTGTAGGAACAGCTTATATTTCTGAACTTGTTTAACGGAATGTAGCTCTTTTACTAGTTGGAGAATTTGTAGGAGATTAAACAGGGTTATCTCTGTACTAAGTAGCAATTCTTGTGCGGATCACTGTAAAGCTGGAGTGATATTACGCAGGGCATATATGTACTTTTTTACTGCTTCAGAATCTAACCTATGACAAGTACAGGGTACTTTAGCAAGACCTGATTCAGTAATTCTCATTTGTGAATTTTACCTTCACTTGGGCACCTTTGCTTAGCCATTTCTTACTGCATTTCATTTTCCTGGAAGTTCCTGATATGTTGCCTATATCTATAATATATGGGTTCACCCTACGAGTGGTTCATTGGATAGTTGAACGTCATCATTTTCACCACCTGAAGCACTGTGCTGTTTGGGTCTTGTTTATTGTGATAAGCACCTGATATCTGTTATGCTTTAAAGCTGTTTGTTTAATTTTTCCGTCTACAGTGATATATGTTATCTTATCTTTGGGAGCATTATCATTACTAGGATTGATTTTAAGCGCTTTGCTCATGCTGTACAGGTTTCCCAGAACAAATGAAGGATATTTCCCTTTTGTATCTTGTATAAAATTTATCTCAATTTCTGATTGATTCCTTTTCCAACTGGGTTTCAGGTCGAAGAGGAATTACCCAGTTTCTTTCCCATTTTATTTTTTATGATCTTTTCATTTTTGCCATACTGATTTTAATCTATGGGTTCCTGAAGCTAATTTTATTTTCCAAGTTGAAGCATGTATCATTCAGGAGAGTTGAAACTTGCTTATTGAATCATTTTGTTTTAGAATTTTATTTTCTAATGTGAGTATTCCTGATGTGGTTCATCTATTATTCATGCAGGGATGGAAATTCTCCATCTGCTTGCAGCTTGCAGCTTGCAGTTAGGAAGCAATGGTGCCCCAAGAGGGCACTTGGTGGATTTTGGAAATTCAATTGTGCATGTTAAGTTTAGTCCTAGGTGGTTAGAGGCATCCAAGATATGTTGAGTTCATGTGGGCTAGTGGATTTGGAATTTAAAGGTCCACGTTTTACTTGGCGAAACAACAGAGCTGGAGGAGAGTTGATTATGGAGAGAATTGACATGGCTTTTGCTAATGCAAAATGGAGAGAGGTGCATGATCAAGCTATGGTTCTAGTTGAGGCTGCTATTGGGTCTGATCATAATCCCCTCATTCTTAATACTTCCTCCCTTCTGTTCAAGGTGGGGAAACCATTCCGTTTTGAGTCTTTTTGGACTACGGAAGAAAGCTGCAAACCAGTTATAATGGAGGCATGGGCACAGCAGTATGCTGGAACAGAAATGGAAAGGATTTGTAAGAAATTAAGGTGAAGTAAGGAGAAGCTTAAACTGTGGCACTGTGAACATTTTGGAGACCTGAGGCTTCAAATTTTGAAGGATCAACTGGCCGACATCCAAAAGAAGTTGGACTTGGGATTTGATTCCGAGGCTATTGCATCGGATAAGGCGATTAAACAGAAACTGGAGGATTTATGGCAGAAGGATGCAATATTCTGGCATCAAAGGTCGCGGATCAAATGTTGCAAATGGGAGATAAGAATTCAAGATTTTTCCATCTCAGTACTATTCAAAGGAGGCAAAGGAATCAAATTGTGAAGCTAAAATACGAATTTGGCATTTGAATTTCCAAAACTCATTTTCAGTCTGATTGACCCCAAGTAGGAAATTTGATTCTTGGATTTGAGGTCAAAGAAATAGCAGGTATTATCAAAACTCATTTTCAGTCTCTGTACAGTGCTCCTCCAAGTAGGAAATTTGATGATGTTTTAAGTCTGATTGACCCCATTGTCACTTCTGAAATCAATGAGTCCCTGGTTAAAACTATTTCGTATGATGAAATTTGTTTGGCTACTTTCCAAATGGGCCCTCTCAAAGCCCCTGGATCGGATGGTTTTCCTGGGCTTTTTTTCCCAAAAATATTGGGAGGTGATTGGGGACGATGTGGTGGATGCTGTTCAATCTTTTTTTCAAAATGGTGTTCTGTCTAAAGAGCTGAATCATACTAATGTTACTCTAGTCCCCAAAGTTAGATATCCTGAGGCTATGAGCCAATTCCGTCCAATCAGTTTATGCAGGTTCATATACAAGATTATTTCTAAAGTTTTGACTAATAGACTCCAACCTTTTATCCATGGATTAATCTCGGAACAACAGTCTGCTTTTATTCCTGGTCGTCAAATTCAGGATAATATCATTGTGGCCCATGAGATTTTCATTATTTAAAGCACAAGAAGAAGGGTTCTAGATCTTCAGTGGCTATTAAACTGGATTTGAACAAAGCATATGATTGTGTGTGCAGGGATTTCTTGTTTAAGTGTTTTGGGCCGAATGGGGCTTGACAAGTTGTGGGTGCACTGGATTCAGCAGTGCGTGTGTACAGTGAAATATTCTATTTATGCAAATGGGGGCCAAGTTTGTCAAGTGATGCCTAATTGGGGATTGAGACAGGGTGATCCTCTTTCACCATATCTCTTTTTGATTGTGGCAGATGTGTTTTCTGTGATCATACAGAAGGGCATCTAAAACAAGTCAATTAGAGGTATTCAAATGAAAAGAAATTGCCCAGTGGTTTCTCATTTACTATTTGCAGATGACTTCATGATTTTTGTTGAGGCTGACTCCCAATCCTGTCATAATTTCAGGTTCATTGCTGCATGCTTTAGCAAAGCCTCTGGTCTTTCCATTAATGAGCAGAAATCAAGCCTCTACTTTTCAGCTAATATCTCTCCTGAATTGAAAGATGAAGTAAAAGGGATTCTGGGAATGAAAGAAAGGGAACCAAAAGCTAAATACTTGGGTTTACCAACTGAATGGGGAATATCGAAGAAGAAATCCATGGGGTTCATTACTGATAGAGTTACGGGGAAAACGCAACGTTGGGGAGATAAACAACTCAATCAAGCGGGAAAAGAGGTGCTCATTAAATCTGTCATTCAAACCATTCCTGTATACCCTTTTACGTGCTTTCAAAGCTCCTCTCTCTTTATGTGCTAACCTGAACTCTATTGTGAATAAATTCTGGTGGAGAAACCGTAACTCAGGAAAGGTTATTAATTGGGGTGCTTGGAACAAAATATATGCTCCTAAAGGAGAAGGTGGATTGGGATTTAAGGACTTTGCATCGTTCAACACTGCTTTACTAGCAAAACAGTTTTGGAGGTTAGAAGAAAGTCCTAATGCGCTTTGGGTTAGGGTCTTGAAAGGGTTGTATTATGATGGAAAATCCTGTTGGGAAGCCAAAAAGGGTGCATCACCTTCGTGGGTATGGAGTAGCTTGTTGGATTGAAGGAATTGATGCAAGGTGGGTTAGGTGGAATGTAGGAGATGGGCAGTCTAAAGCTTGGGATTTGGGAAGACTTAGAAGCTGCGTTACTGAGGAAGAAACTCAAGCCATTTCCAGAATTCCTATCAGCTGTAGCCATTTCCAGAATTCCTATCAGCTGTACCAAGGCAAAAGATAAACGTATTTTGGCTCTGAACAAATTGGGAAAATACACTGTCAAAGTGGGGTACCAACAAGCTATAAAGAAGGCAGCTTCTCTTCTTCCTGCAAGCATACCTTTGTGGTGGCAGAATGTTGAGATGATGGGATTGTTGCCTAGAAAATGTGGTGGATGTTTCCTAAGATGTCTATTATTGTCTACCCTTTTTCAACGTTGAAATATACTTTGTAAAGTTTGGGTTAATGGTAAATTGATGTGTCTCAATCATGCAGAGCTGTTTAATGGTTTGGGCTTCTTAAAAGTGCTAACTGCTGTTTAATAGTTTTGGCTTCACCCATCTTGTCAAGTTTCGGTGTGAATTTCTCTCTTTATTGAGAAGAGAAATATCCATCTGTCGAAGGAAGAAGAAGGATAAAAGGGGCCGATTATTTTTGTTTGCGAATTCAAATGTTACCTGGAAATACGTTTACTCCTGCATTGCTGCGTAGTTTTATTGATAGGCCATATTACTTTATCCCAATTTATATGAGGTTGCTTATTTCCCATTGTTTTTCCATTTCCTGCTTATTTTATGATGTTTACACATATCAGTAAAGGAAGATAAACATGAGAAAGAGGCAAACACTATTTTCTATCGACCATACCCGTTCGGACTATTCATCCTTCAAGCTTGAGAAACAGAAAGTGGAGCACTTTCATAAAGTAGTGGAAGGGATCTTAGTTGCACGTAGCGGGAGCGGGTGTGGAAGCGGAAGCGGGGGTGGGAGCGTGGGAGCCAGGGAGTGCATAAGCTCCCAAGGTTAGGAACGTGAGAGGAGTGTGTACATATATTATGAAAATAATGTAGTATAGAGTATTCACTTTAAAAGTAAAATCATTTTAGGAAGTAAAAATACAGGCCAAGTCCTCTAAGTGTAAGAAATGGGCTAGTGTTACAATATCGTATGGCTTTCTTTTCAAAATATCACGACTCGGGCTAGATATATGAGTTTATCAATGACCAAAGCCAAGTGATAAATCCCTATTTTTCTATACAAAGATCATACAAAAGCTCCCATCTTTGTAAGGAGCGAGCTCCCATCTCAACGGGAGCAGGCCCCCGTCAAGCTCCTTAGTTGGGAGTGCAAAAGCTGGCTCCTAAGGTGGGAGTGGCACCATTTTAGGAGCTCCCTACAACTAAGGAAGGGATAGAGATCTGTAAACAAGCGTGCATGTGAATCCCATTTTTGCTTATGTAGGAGCTGATATGGGGAAACTTTATATTGCCTCAGAAGCCACCGATGTTGTATTTAGGAATATTGAGCAAGAAAACCTAGTTAAACCAACAAAAAGGTTCATTTTTGGTTTTGGATGCTGCACTATGTGATGCTTTGTACAAGGGAACAATCAAAAAGGTTCAACTTACCCAACTGAAATTTGTAAGAATGATTCAGGGCCTACGTTTATTAGCCAAATGCAAGCACATCATAGAGTTACTAGAGGAAAGGAGTCAGTAGTCTGCAAGGGTGCTCTGAAGACCATCCAATTAATGAGAGAGCGGAGGCAAGGTAACAAGAAGGTGACAAAACTCTAAGGGTTGGAGTAATTTTTGCTGGATCCTGAAGCATTGGCATCAGAGCTGCAGAAGAAATTTTCTTGTTGAAATGTCATTTTTTCTGGTTCAAGATTTCCCTTGTAGTGTTAGAGATGTTCACTACTTGGTCTTCATCCTGGCTGTTCATAAATGAGTCTTTAAGACCTGTTCATAAATGAGTCTTTAAGACCTAGAATGCATCTTGCCCTTTTCCTAATATTATTATGAATGTGGAAATTTGTTAAGCATACATGTTTTATTTTCTTAATGTCTAAGGTGGAGGGTGCTTTTATCATTGCTTACTTTGGATATTGCAACACTCGATGTTACATGCATCTTATACCTGGGTCCTAGGTCCTTCTAAATATTTTGTTCTCAAGTATTGTTTTGCTGGAGATCAAGATTTTCAATTTTTTGTTTTTATTTGTAACTTTCTTTTTCTTGCGTGTTCAGGTAAGAAGGGGCAAGAAGTTCTTGTTCAAGGGGGTGTGATTGATGATCTTGGAAGACATCTGGTTGAGCAATATGGAATCGGACCTTGTTTTAAGATGCAAAACCTCAAACGCATCGTGACATCCAAACAACTCCTCGCATCCAGCACTTCCTCTGGCTTGCACTCCATAGTCGTCTAAACACCAATACTACCCTTTTCCACAGAAACATCTCTCCCTCAACCTCTGACCCCACTGCCTTTCCGTCGAGGAAACAACTCCCCACGTGCTACGTGACTTTTCGGCAGCGAATTCCATATGGATTAATATCGGAATCCCCTCTGCGGTCCAGTATTCCTTCTCCGGCTGCTTTCATGATTGGGTCCACTTGACCTGTGCTTCCAGAGTTTCCCACCATTCGGGCACTCGCTGGTGTGTCCTCTTTCCCACCTGTGGCTAAAACGAAACCGAAAAATCTTCAACAGCCCCTCCATCACAAACACCTTCCTGCAGGATACCGTAATTGCAAAGGCTTTCGAATCGCAATACATCGTCCAACCTGCTAAGCAACCAAATACTACGCCGCCTCCTGGAATATTAAAACTCAATTCTGATGGGTGTGGAAGTTCAGCCACCTATGAGGCTACTGCTGGTGGGATTGTGTGCGACTCAAACGGCGCATGGGTAATGGGCTGGGCTTCCGCCGTAAATTGGGCTCTTGTCCTCTTAGTCAGGAGAGATTTACGTGCTGCGAGAAGGACTTCAACTACTCCTCGCTAACAACCTCAGGAATACAGAGATTGAAGTGGATGCTTCAGTCATTGTCGTTCTAATTCAGGACCTTGCACTTGAGAATCATGCATTGATATCCGCTATACGTGATTGCAGGTCCCTCCTTCAACTTGGGTCACCGCCGTTGAAGCATATCCGTAGGAAAGGAAACAAATGTGCCGACATCTTGGCGCGTGAAGCTCGCACTATGGCAGAACCTGCTGCTGTTTTTTCATTTGCTCCTTCTTGTATTAATGGGCAACTGCTAGGTGACGTTCATAATTCTAATATATGCTTTTTCTACCCAAAAAAAAAAAAAATTATATCAGAAGAAAGAACCATTGTTCGATTGTATTTTGCCTAGTATAATGCAACAAGAAGCCTCAATGCGGTGGACTCTACTTGAGAGGCTTGAAATTCTGAATTGAATTTTTTTTTTTTTTAACGTATACGCATAGTTTGTTGCTTTTGTTATTAGGTAGTATATAACTATTTGTGTTTATTGAATATTAAATATGGTTAATGCATTTTAACACGAGACATAGCACACTACACTAGGTTTTAAGTACTCCGTATTTGGTTAAAAACTATATAGTTTGTTAGAGTTAACAAAGGTTGATTAGGCGTCCCGCATATAAATATCACTCTATAAATTATTTTTTTTGAACGGCATAGATTTCATTAAGTACCAGCCTCAGCAGAGGCATCAACTGTACAATTAGAAGATAAAGAAACTCTAGGAGCTCTAGGCATCAACTGTACGAGGTCGGATGGTAGAACATCCCTAGGAGCATCTCCAGTCTTCACCCATATTTTTCCTCAAATTTGAGTCAAATTTTGGATAAAAACCCATTTCGGATAGACACATCTCCAACCATTAAACCCAAATTTTATCCAAATATATATACATTTTATTTTTAATGGCATAATGGTAAATAAGGTAAAACAATCAAATCCAAAATGGGGAGACCTGGTAATTTTCTCTCTCCATCTCCGTCTCTCTCTCCCCAAGAATCAAACACAAAAATTTTTTCACACAAAACTCAGAACCGGACACAACAACAAAAGACAACTCTGAAACTAGTTCATCATCATCATCATCGGAGGCCAGAAGATAACGACAACTCTGGGAGACCCAGGACGGCTTAGAAGTCACAACGGGAGCTAGGAAGAGACCAATAGGACCTGTTAACATCGCTCGGAGCTGCATTATCTCTCACCCCAGGAGAACTCATGCACGCTTGGAATTCAAGCCATGAGAAAGACCAATAGGACCTGTTAGCATCGCACGGAGCTGCATTATCTCTCACCCCAGGAGAACTCATGCACGCTTGGAATTCAAACCATGAGAAACAGGCTTCGTGAATAACCTCGAAGGGATTAACTGGCAAAAAATTAAGACCCAATCATCGCGCGCTTTCCATAATTGCCAGGCTAGAAAAGCATATATACCCAGTAATTGACATCGATCAACTGCTGAATCCAAGTTTATCGAAATGTTCCACTTCATGACAGACGGGATGGCTAGCTAAAGGATTCACGACATAATTCAACTCACTGCCAAACCACACTGCATTTGCCCACCCACATCCAAACAGAAGATGTTTTTGTTTATGGATCATGCCATCAGAGACCTGCCATCTGGACCAGACCCAAGAAGGCCTCCTCCCCTTTGAAGAACTAAGAAAAGAGGATTGGGGAAAAAGATTTCTTTAAGCGAAAGCCCCCAGAAAGAGAGTGGATTTCGAGTTAACATCCAGCCTTGTTTAGATAACATGGCCATATTGAAAGCTTTCAAATCACGGAATCCCATACCACCCAAAAATTTAGACTCAGACGTTCTTGGCCATGACGCCCAGTGCACTCCTCTTCCTTCTGGGTCACCTGTCCACCAGAAATTAGAGACATAGTTGAGTTTATCGCAACAGTTTTTGGGGAGAGTAAAGCATGCCATTGCGTAGGATGGGATGGCTTGGACCTTTGATTTGATGAGAACTTCCTTCCCTGCAAAATTTAACATCTTTTGTTTCCACCCTTGGGAGTTTGAGTTTGAGCAGAGCTTTTTCCAGAGGAAATTATAAGCGGCCGCCTTGGACCAGCCCCAAAGGGCAGGAAGACCCAGGTATCTTGCATC
>BPLS01031037.1:0-15019 GCA_019656275.1 Rhododendron kiyosumense | reverse complement strand
TAATAGTTATTAGGTCACTTTTAATATTAAAATAATAAAAAAGTACTTTAAAGTAATTATACTTTTAATATAAACAAATGGGATGCTATTATCCAATGGGTAATAGTTTCCCTAACATTTATTGTCCAATGGACAAAGAATAAAACCAAATTGATTAAAAGAAAAAGAATATTAAAATTCTTAGTCTAGGGTTCAAAAGGGTCAAAAGTTCCAATGAGGGGCAAAACGGTCATTTTGCGGTTAGAGAAAAATAACTAGGTGGCTTGCAAGCTCGGTTTCTCCAACAAGTCGGTTCGAAACTAACTAGGCTTGCCAATTGGGATTTAATGCCAAGAAACGAAATTTGAAGGGCAAAAATGTAATTTTGACAAACCACAAGGAAATTAAGGAATTTAAAATAAAATTCAAATATTTAACGAAATTTTTAACGACCAAAAATCAGGGTCGTTACAAAAGGTCAGCGATGGTGAACTCCAGATTGTGGATCTCCTTTAATGCGATCACAGACATGACGATCCTATAGCTGTTGATGGCAAAGAAGTGGGGGACAAGGCTAAACTGAGCCAAGAGTTCTCCCAGGAATGGATAGAAAGGGAATCGCAACGCCGCCTCACATATGGCCATTAGAGGGACTGTGATGTGTTCGGGATGGTGCTCTCTCTTATCCCTGATCTGGTTGCTACCTCTCTTTCTTCAGATGGGGCTTCACTATGCCTAGATTGTGTAGAGGTTGAGGCTTCAGCTTGAGAGTTGAACCTCAAGTTGGCCTCTGGGCCCCTCTAGAGTGCGTGGACTGAGTGAACATGATCTCAGGTTCGGTGAGGAACTCAGCACCACCATATTCATAATCACGCTCGGCGTTTGAGTCCCCAGAATCACCTGACATGTCTGAAGCTATGGACGAATTCAGGTGTCAGCTCCTACTCATATCCAACCACTCTCGGATGATCGAATCCCCAAAACTGTCTCCTGAGCTTTCAGAGTTGGAAGAAATGACCATCACCGGGTGAGCCAGACCTAACAAAACAAAAAGATAGAATTAAACCTTACCCTCAGCCAAGGTCTCATCACGTTCGGCCACCCAACTGGCCCACCCTTGACCACTCTACAGACGCAGGCTCGGGAATTTTACGAATACGGGTCTCTAGGCTCAGCATTATCATATGTCGACCAGAGCCAACCAACACCAAAGCTAGGGCTCAGAAGAACAGCTTGAAGATGAAGATGAACATCGCTGTTCATCTCCGCCTCATACTATTCACACAGAACAAAAAACCCCCAAAAAATCCAGAAAAATGATGCAAAACAAAATCAAAACGTACGGAAAAGTAAAGAGAAGCAAAAATTGAACCCATACCTGGAGTTTTCTGGGAAATTTGACGGTCGATTAATGAAGAATCGAAGCTGGAAGATGAAAAGATAAAGGAAGATGCTTTGGCAATGGAAATCTAAAGAGAGAGAGAGAAAGTCTGTAACCTCTCTCTCACCTCTTGCAACCCTTTATATAGGGGAAGGACTAGGGTTTTGAATCTCCCGCCCATTATTACACTGCTGAACTAGTGACCAACCAGGGTCTGACATGTGGCACAGATAGGATGGCCTTGTAGAGTCCCTTCACATTCCAAGCATACTTTCATCTGCCGTACCCAAGCAAAGAATGACATTTAGCGCTCATTCATCAAGGCAATGTTCTTGCTTTTGCTCTCCCTTTAGAGAAATCTGGAGCGTTGAAGCTCAGTGAAACTACAGCCACATCTGTTGCCATCCAGGTTTGGTATATTCTAAGGTTCGGCCAAGTCCATTGTCAATCTCCACCTTGCAATCAACATCGACAGAGATTGAGGGGCTATTGTAGTAGGCCGAACGTAATAAGTCTGAGCCCACATTCTCGAGGGTCGGGCCATGGACGGGATCAAAAGGGGTAACCGTAGTCAAGTCCAGGTTTGGCTACATCTGAGGCCTAATAGCAAAAATGAGATACCCGCCCGGCAACTAACTCTAGAAGTGAACCTTCAAGTTCGGCCACTTTTCGAGTAGGCGACTCAATCGACTATCTACATGTCTCCCATTCTTAAGCTCGGCCAAGGCTGCAGCCCAAGCAGCAGCCCATATTTCATCCTGGATCCTAGGCATTTGTGCCTTATAGCATTCTGTAGCAACGTATCACCCTTGAATATAGCCTTGTTGAGTGGTCGATTTGCATTCTGTTTTGCTCGCCTCAGGCTCCATGAGTGCCTGGTTGAGACTGTCTTCAGTGCCGTCCAACTTGATCTTCAGGTTCTCGAAATCAGCACGAGCCTGGTTCCTTTCCCTCTCAAGTCTTGTGATGGACCGCTGCAGCTTCAGGTTTTCACTTGCAAGCTTCACGTGCTTAGGCTCATACTGGCCTAGTTTCTGGGCCATGGCCACCATTTTTTGCATTGCCTAGTATGAAATAGGGGATCAGGGACAATAAGGAACAAAGACATGAGTAAAACACAGGAAAAAGGGAACGTACCTTGCCACTATGAACCATGAATGAGCCAAAGAGGTTGTCGGGGGAGCTTTCCACTTCTTTTTGCATGTCCCCAGGCAATAGAAAGGCCTGGGACAGGGCTAAAGCAGTTCCCTCGGATTCCACGCTATCCTTAATACTAACGAGCCAGTTTCTGTGAGACAATTGGGGAGCCCAGACGAGGGGTGAAGTTCTTGGGTTCCGTGGTGTTAAGTTCTCCTCTGGCATTGAGTTTAGGCGCTACCGTTTGTCTCGATGGCTAGCTTCAATTTCCTCGGCGGAAAAGCAATAGGGGGCATCAGATTGAGGTGCAGCACAACGACCATGAGATGGAACAAGGCTTTGAGCCCCTCCATGGCCCTGGGGAACGCCACGACCGCAGCCCCAACCACGACCAGGAAGGGTCAACAAGTTACTGAGATTGATCAGCTGGTCCATGTTTGGATTATTTAGAGATGACGGAGTATAACCACTGGAGGATGAGGTGGATGCTTCTTCGGCCAACGGGATTGGCACGTCCAGAATTGGAGGAGTTTGAGAACGACTTATTCTTCCTTAACCGAGATTTAAGGAAGAGGGAGCTAGAAGACCTGGATTATCTACTGCTCGGGTGCGATGGTCAATAAATCCACCGTGTGAAGCTCTGTAACTGAGAAGCACCTATGGAGCTCTTGCTCGGCTTGCAAGATCTGTTCCTTGACCATTGAAGTCGAGTGTGCGGTTGATGTCAGCTACATGGACTTGTGGGGTAAAGATATCATGCCCTTAATTGACATTGTGGCTGCAAAATACGTAATTATCAATCAATAAATAAATTGGAAAAGCAATTCAAAAATATTGCTCAGCAGAACAGTTCTACGAAGAGAAAAGAACTAATGTGGAGAGCCAAATTTGTGAGGCGTGTGAAAGCCTATCACCCTGCCATCCTCGTCTCTGGGCCCGAAGTTCCTCGTGGTGATGAGGAAATCATCATCATCTCCTCGGGCGGAATCGGGAAGTTCAAGCACGAGTTTCTTCTTGGAATCTCTATTTTTCAAATAGTAGGTGAGGGCATTTTTCATCCTAGAAATATTGTACAAATGGTGGATGTCATGCAGACCTAAAGATGTGCCTAACATTTGGTTTATGGCATTTATGCCCATAACAAATCGGAAGAAGTTGGCGGAAACTTGCATCGAGGATAGTCAATAGTGGGCTAATAGCTGACAAAGTAAGGGTGCTAAAGGAAACCTGATGCCGCCCTCAATGACGGCAACTACCGGAATGTGAAGGGTGTCGTTGTCAGGACACTCACAGAAGGCGTCCTCAGGGGCTAAAGCAATGGCATTGTTATCGGGAATTCATAACAAGCCCTGAAGGCCGCCATGGTTTGAGGAGTATTGCAGAATCTCCTAAATCTCCGCATAAGTAAAATGAAACCCTAGAGTATTACAATGAGAACAATGAAATGAGGGGTAAGATGGGGAGCAGTGACTTACAATATGAGTTTCAAGAGAGACTGGTACAGAAAATGAAGGTGCAGAAGAGTGCTCCAATGGCGGAAACAACCCTTCTTTTTCTACAGCAAAAAAACCTAGAAAGAAGCGGGTAGGTACAAAATGGGATCGAAATCCCCTAAATACCCTAGATTGAGGGATGATGTAAGTGAAACGTCATCCCAGGCGCCATTTGGGCATCCCGTTCCATGAAGAATGTCCATTCACATTTATTAACGGCAGCACAAATCATGTCACGTGTAAAGGTCAATGCAGGAAAAGCCTGACTAGACCAAGCGATGGGACGTTTGGTTTGGCTCAAACAATAAAGTTGCATCAACTTTGTAAACCAAGGTGTAGGAGCAGAAAGAATATACTCGGTTCTTGGGAGCTTTGCTCGTTATTTGAGTTAAAATAACGAGTAAAGCTAGGGAGCAATTGTAGGGAGGTATTCTCAAACAAGCACAGAAAGGGCCCAAACAAGTGGTACGTGGGGCCACGAGATAAATAAAATATGATAAATCGTCGAGATAGGCGGTGATCGGTGATATGGACCAGTGACATGTGAAGTCCCTGGTCTAGATGGCCTGTTCGGCAATAAGGTGGCCGAATAGGGAAAAAACTCTTAAGAAAGTAGCCTCAAATGCTTAAGCGGAAGGAATGCTCTAGAAGGTTCTAGAACAATGGTATCCAGTAAGGAATAAGATCCCGAGAATGTAGGGTCTAGGAAAGATACCCAATGGGAATGGGATGCTCGGCCTGCTATGGAAAAGAGTCCTAAAGGTACAAAGGTAATGAATTGGTAAAGGAATGAGAATCCAGAATGTCCTTGTTTCCTATACGAGATAGAAAACCTAGGGCAACAGGGATGCTTGGGCAGCAAGCATATGCAAATCTATAAATATGAGGTTAACCTAGAGCTTAAAGGTACGCAATACATTGCATTCATATGATACTTCCTATTGATATTTAGGGTTTTTCTGCCAGTACGTGATACTAATTTAGGCATCGGAGGGCCTTTGCCACAAGAGGCAAAGGTGCGCTCACCCATTGTCTGTTTTGCAGATTAGGGCTCTGACGACTAACTAGGGTTCCAGTCAAGAGGCATAAGTAGCCGTTATGATCTTGTGTTATTCTAAACATCATTCGTTTTTGTCAAACTACAAGTGTTGAGTTGATGATAGTAAATGTGGAACTGGAGACGATGAGCGTAGAGCCGCTGAATGTGAGAGTAGGGATTGCTGAATGGCTGTTTGGGTAACGGTGAACATGAGCACAGAGCCGCTTGATTTTCTGAAGCTGTTGAATTGATGGGTATGTTTGACTAGCATAGAGCTGTCGAGGGATGCAACTGCTATGATGGTGGAATCGTAGATGAAACTGCTTAGATAATGGGCTCTGAGCTGCTGATGATGGAGTATAGAGATTCTGATGTGATGGAGATGGTAAGTTTGGAATTGCTGAGATAGCGAATATGGGCATAGAGCCGCTGAGATGGTACAGGATGTGACAACTATAGTAATTCCGGAGCATAGTGACTTGGGGCATGGAGCCTGAGTATGAGGTGTCGAGGATCCTTGGGATTTGTGAGCAAGAGCTCAAAGTTTGACAACCTTCAAATGGTCAAGCGACCAATGATCTATTGCTATGGAGAGGAATCCAATGTAGGTGTTTGAGATTCCATATACTTGGGGATGCCTCTAAGGCTAGTTTTGACCAAACTGCATTTGCTCGGAAATGCCCCCAAGGCTACTTCAATCATTCTGTTGGTCGAGGACCCAGAATTTTCATTGATTGCTTGAATTAGTGTACTGAAGAAAACTTGACGCTACTATGGGAAATGGATTGGGAGACCAGGAGATCGATCCAACGGCCAAATAATCAAAAAACCGGCCATCGAATCCCTTTATTTCAAAGCTCTATTTAAAGGCCAGATCAGCATTTCGTTTTACAACTTTCTTTCCTTTTCCTTCGATTTCCTCTATTCAATACCACCAAGCGTCACCACCTCTGTCCTTCATCTTCGTCGGGTCCGGGCCATGGGCAACGTGCAGATGCGTCCAGTGATCATGGAAGGAGACCGTAATGTGTTTGGTCCTGTCTTGAAGTTTGATTAGAGACTTCCCCGGGGGGGCTTGCTTTCGTGACTTGGAGCTCCTGGGGTGGCGTTTGCACATGGTATGATGATTTTTCTGGACCATGTGGTGATCCTTTTAAGCCATGGCACCTCCTTGGTAAAAGCTACCTTAGGGGTGTCTTCTTCTTCTTTTTGCAGCTAGTCTCTAGTGTTCAGACCACCTGAGGATTCAGCATCCTCTTCTCCTCATCTCCTGTTTTTCTATTTTTCTTCTTCCATGGGTTAGTCCGACAGGAAATAGATGTATAGTTTGTTTTGGAAATATGGGATGATTCACCTTGTGATGTAAAAAAATTTTGATTATATGAAACAAAATCTTTTGCTCTAATATGTGATTGTGTATGCTGTTGTTTGCACCACTTGTGTAGCATAAAATTGGTAATTGGGTGAAAATTCGGTAAACTGGGCAAAATTGTGGAACTCCTTCATAAAATAGTTGTTCTGGTGGTCGAGGGATCGATTCAACTTCCTGGGGTAGACTTGAGTCAACCCTGAATTTTTACAAGCCAAGGAATAGATCCTGCAGCCGCCATTTCAAAGTGTCAGCTGGTAGAATGACATAATTGACATGGATTTTGAATTCGATTCCGATTGGGACTCAACCTAGCCTATAAGTACATGTTCTATGAATTTTGATAGTTCGTCAGCAACAATTTTTAGCACTTGGCACAACCAGTTCTTGATCAGTGGTTAAATTCCTTCAATGGCCTGGACTGTCTACACTTTAAGTCCTTTGGTATGGACTGTCTACACTTTAAGTCCTTCAGTATGGACTTCCACTTCTCTCTTCGCCAAATTCCTGTGAATTTTGCTTTCCTTCGTGCAGCCACTAGCCTGTGGTGTAACACCCAAGGTGTTTAATTATGCTAATCATGTTTTATTAAGGATAAGTTAATCTTAGGTGTTAAGTTATGTCGTATTAAGAGCTTACGTGTCCTCTATGTGCTATGTGATACACAAATTATGTTCGCATTATGCCATGTATATTATTTATGTGTTATGAGCATCTATGTGACTAGAAATTTTATGTGAGGAATAATTGTAATTACACAAAGTTATATATTGTGACACATAAGTATTGTACACCACACCTCATAGGATTATTTTACCGTTAAAGTGAGATAAAAATCAGCCCTCTCCTCCTCTCATATACGGCACTTATCTCTCTCTCTCTCTCTCTCTCTCTCTCTCAAGAACTCTAGAAAATTCCATGTTCTACTACTTCTAGGGTTTCAATCTAAGGAGAAATCAAGTATCTGGAGCAAGATTAACCCTCAATTCCATCTCTCATCAAAGTATTTAAAGCTCTCAATCCATGATTTAAACCTAGAAGTGATAAGTTTTCTTGTATTGACATAAATCTTTAAGTATGTGCATATATTCATATAAGATTGCATATGCATCTTAGAGAATAAGGAACTTTGCTTGAGATTATGCAATAATATTGTTTATATGATGTATTTCTCTAAGTTTAGTTAGTAAATAAGAGGGTTCAACCCTAGTTTGATGAAAGAGAGTTTGAGAAAAATCTGTCGATAGAATTGCTAGATTTTTGTACCTTAAGCCACAAATTTTTAGACATAGTAAATCATCTTCAAAAATTGCGAAATTTTTATGGGATGTTTCTCAATGAGTTTAAAATGTTGTGTTAAAATTTGGGATTAATATTCCTTAAGACGAAGTCTACAAAAATCTATCACTAGACTGCACTCTGTTTTACTGCTACTGCTGAATCTCTGTTTTGGCCTTCGGTTTCTGGTGTGTTTGACCTAGTTTTCCATCACGTTATTTTCTATAATTTTTATGAGAGGTACTCATATGTGTCTAGTATATCATGTCCAAAAATTACAGTAAACCTAAAAGAGAATAATTTTAAACAATGTTTTTTACTAAGCTGCGTTCTGTTTCAGACTATGCTGAATTCTGCAGTTTTGTTCCTTATTCTTCTAATTTTGAAGGGAAGTTCTTGGCCACGTAAATTATCAAAAAATTTTGATACCATGTGCATATGAGTCCCCTTTATGCATTAAAATTTTCGAGACCTAGTTCATTATGGTTTATCCTCAAGAATTGTTGGAGCAGGCCATGGTTTACTTGTCATTTTTTTAGGGAATCATGCATGTGCATCATTTTATGAGTTCTTTGTGTAAATGATGTATGTTCATATACAATATATACAATTTGGTGAACAAAAGAAGGATATAAGGGATACAAGTTGATGTTTACTTGAAGTGCAAAGGAATGTGAGGAACCTCATACTTTGAAATGGGAAATTTTATGAACTCTCTTTTCCATGAAGCGTGACTTGGTTTTCTATGTTATGAAGTGATTTGTCTACTTGTTTTGAGCACTATGTTATAATGAAAATGTTTCTTAATGTGTTTCCTAAGATGTTCAAAGTCTATGTATGTTACAAGTTTTGTTTTATGAAGTATGCATGTCATGCTCCTTGCTTTATTGTACATGTCCGCTGGTGGGTTCCATAATAGTCAGCATTATGTGCCTCCCTGAAGGGTTCTCTATTATCCAGGTATGTGCCTTCTTGGAGGGTTCTATAATATCCAGGTATGTGTCCTTGCCGATGGGTACTAATAATCGGTCGGGATCCCGATATGTGTTATGTATGTATATGTATGTGATAAGTTTGGCGGTATTGACTATGTAAATGTGTTCGAGTACTTTATGGTTTCATGTAAACTATCTTTTGGATTTCTTTTAAATGTTCGTAACTAGTGTGCTATATGTGTGTTGAATATTCAAAATCCAAATTAGAATATGAGCTTTACTCACTGAGCTTTCAACTGACGGTTTAATTACCAATTTTAGGTGATGTAGTATGATAGCTTACAGGTGCAATCTTTTGTGCAAGTTTGGGCTTCATAAAATCGTTTTGCATGTAGAATGGAAGTAGAAAGAAGACTTGTATTTTTGGGCATGTTTTGTACTTATTTCCCTTATGATCAAGGATATATATATATATATATATATATATATATATATATATATATATTTTGCAAAGTGATCTACGTAAGCTATGTATTTTCGGGAAAGGTTATGGATGTTCATACTAATGTAATTTTGATATCATAAAATTTATCAATGTATGGATGCTCTAGACCAAATGGGTTGTGCTCATTTTGCTTAAACTTGTTTATGGTTACTTTTATTAATAAACCCCATAAATTTAAGTGAAGTTTTCTTAATCGCTTCCGCGAATGTTCATTTTTTTTATTTAGAAGTCTTTTTCTTGAGCCCATTTGGTTATTTAAGACGGCCTTGATGGCCGATCACGTGTCATAATTCCCTTTTAAGGGGTTTAAGGATAGCGGGACGTGATAGAGTGGTATTAGAGCATGCGTTAGTCTAGACCTAAGTGCATATGAGTTAGAATCATATTTGAGAATGTATTTCTGCATGCACAAAGCTAGGATGAATAAGTATTATTGATGTGTATATAAGCTTTTTCTGTATACATGTTCAAATTGTTGATGTGTATATAAGCTTTTTCTGTATACATGTTCAAATATGAATGTGGTTATTTGGTAAATATTATTGCGTAATACTTATCTTGTTGGTTTGTTGAAAAAAAAATTAATAAAAATTGTTTTGCATATAATTTCTTTTGTGTAATATTCTAGCATGAGTGAAGCCACTTCTGCAACTCCAATGATGGAGAGGGTGTTAGAAGGGTTGATGGAAGTGATCAAAAATAACAACTATCATCACCCAGAAGTTACTCATATGAGATCCCACATTGAACAGTTTTAAAAGCTCAAACCATCAGCGTTTGATGGCAAACAAGACCCATTGGTTGCACAATCATGGACTCTTGAAATGGAGAAAATTTTGAAGTGATGGAATGTTCAAAATAAGAAAAGGTGAAGTTGGCTACTTTTATGTTTACCGATGAGGCCTATAGGTGGTGGTTGACTATCAAAGTGAGTGAACCAAATATGAAGTGAGACCATTTCAAGGAAGTCTTTAATGGAATGTACTTTCCTCCTTCAGTGAAAGAGCAAATGATTGCTGAGTTGTTAAATTTGCAAGAAGGCAACATGACAGTGACCAAATATGTTGCAAAGTTTACTCGATTGTCTCGTTTTGCCACTTCTGTTGTTGATACGGAAGACAAGAAGGCAAGGAAATTTGAAGGAGGGTTGAAAGATGATTTCAAAACTCAAGTCAAATTGTTAAAGTTACCTACCTATGCCGAGGTTCTTGATAGGGCTTCGATATTGGAGAATGATGAAAAGAGCTTGCAAAGAGAAGAGATCATAAGAGGGCTAGAAGTGATGGTAGCAATCGATTTCACTATCGTGATCAATTTCACAATCGGAATGAAGGCTCTAAAAATTTCAAGAAGCAAAACACAAAGGATTCAAGTGTGGGTTCCTTCATGCCGAGAGGTGGAAATGGACAACCATGCTCTATATGTGGGAAAAACCATTCGGGACAACCATGTCGTCTACTTTCGGGGGAATGTTTCAATGTGGTCAAAAGGGTCACCATATTCGAGATTATCCAATGAACAAGATTGGAAATGCAACTAGACAAAATGTTTCTACATCAGGTTCTTCAAAGGACAAGGAGAGCATTGGAAGGAATGGCAAATGAGATAAGGAAGGGTGTTTGTTTTGGTTCCCGGCACTACAAGAAAAATTCAATTGGGTGACGAATTAAAATCGTCACAAATTGCATGCTTTTCGTCACAAATGATATAGGTGACCGGCCGAAAAAAATTTGTCGAATAAAGGTTGTCGAGGATTACTACCTGGTGACGAAATCTATATTTCGTCACCTATAATGCCTTTTAATGACGAAATATTTCGTCACTAAAAAGTGAATAATTGGTGACGAAATTTTTTTCCCCGTTTATTGTGCTTTTGATGATGAAATTTTTTGTCATCAATTATTCCTTTTGGCGATGAAAATTTTCGTCACCAATATAAGAAATTGGTGACGAAATTTTTCGTTGCAAAAAATGTTTTCATATGGGAAAAGAAATCTTTCTTTCTTTCTCCTGCTGGGTTTCGAAGCTGAGTCCTTTGAATTTTTGCGCAAGCTTCGACCAACTGTACTACACAAACTTTTCAAAAAATATTTGAAATATCTAATATAAAACACATATGTTTAACATGAAAATATATTTCGAATGTAATTTTGAACCTTTAAATTAAAAATTAGTAATTTTGATAAACATGAAAGTTGTAGGCAATTGAGTTATTGTTACCCAATTTGAATTATCTCAATCGGAGATTTTAGTAAAGAGTTATGTCCAAAATACATTTAGTAACAAAGCGCAATTCATAAATTTTGTCACAAAAGGTACCCATTTGACGACAAAATATATTTTTCGTCACTGAAAGTGTTAAAATGGTGACGAAATTAGTTTTTGTCACCAAAGTTAAGCATTTGGTGACGAAAAAAATATTTCGTTACTAAATTGCTCTCATTTGGCGACAAAATATATTTGTTTTCACCAAATGATTATCTTTGGTGACGAAAAATAATTTCGTCACCTTTTTTAAGCTTTCAGCGACAAAAAATGTATTTTGTTGCCAAATGGATACCTTTGGTGACGAAAATATTTTTTTCGTCGCTAAACAGGTATAATTGGTGACAAAATTATTTCATCTTCGTTGCCAAATATACTCATTTAGTGACAAAATTAAATTTCATCGCCACTTTTTCGTCACCAATTTTCATTTTTCTTGTAGTGCGGAAATGTTCCTGCCTCTAATTCCGTTGTTTCTGGTACTATGTTAATTTGTGGTCGTCCTGCTCATGTTCTTATTGATTCGGGTTCAACACATTCATTCGTTTCTTATCGATTTGCCTCATGGCTATCAACACCTCTTGAGCCATTAGGCTATATGCTATGTGTATCTACTCCTTCGGGAATTTCCATGTCCAGCACTTCTACATACAAATTATGTGATATCAAGGTAGGAGGAGTTACCATGTTTGTTGATTTGATTCCTCTTGATATTCAAGATTTTGATGTTATACTGGGTATGGATTGGTTGACTAAGCATCATGCATCAATTGATTGTGTAGAAAAGAAAGTCATATTTAAACATCCATCTCAAAGTGATCTTGTTTTTCAAGGAAAAGGAGTTGTGTCACCCCCTTATCTTATTTCAGTTATGCAAGCCCGTCATTTGCTTAGAAAGAAATGTCAAGGGTATTTGGTTTGTATCATTGATACACGATCTAAAGAGTTTGACGTATGTGATATTCCTGTGGTGAAAGATTTTCCAGATGTATTTCCTGAGGATTTGCAAGGTTTGCCTCCGGAGCGAGAGATTGATTTTTCCATAGACGTTCTTCCCAGAACTCAACCAATTTCAAAGACACCATATCGAATCGCTCCAATTGAGTTGAAAGAGTTGAAGGCATAACTTCAAGGGTTGTTAGATAAGAAGTTCATTCAACCAAGTACATCTCCATGGTGTAAGGACCCGTAATTTCGGAAATTATTAAAAGGTTCATTCGATATTACAATTGAGGAAAATTTTGAAATTTTATTGAGTTTATTTGAGTTGGGGTTAATGTGATGAAATTGTTTGTAGGAGGGTGCAAGTGCAATATGTGTTTATGTTGGTATATATATGTGTGGGTGTGGGTGTGTGTGTAGGGGAGTATTTTTACTCCTCACACTCTCTCATCTCCCGATCTCTCTCGTCTCTCACACCCCTCTCTCGGCTCTCTCTTTCTCTCCTCCTCCAACACCCAAACTTCACTCCTCACTCAAAGCCCATGGCATCTAGCTTCCAATCGTCCATCTATTTGCGTTATTGAGCCTTAATTTCGTGGGTCAAGCTCGGGGAAGGAGGAATCAACTGATTTTGAAGTTTGGAGAGCTAGGGCTTGCTCAAATCGCGTGGGTTTCGATCCCTGACTCGAGGTAGGGAAATCTAACTATCTTTATGTGTTTATGAGTTGGTTGAGTGCCAAAATCGTGCTTGATTTGGTTGGATTCAAAGTTTTGCTCGTTCTTGAATTTTCTGCAAATCGTCCACTGTAATGCAGTGGTACCGGTACCACATTTTTGAGGTACCGGTACCTTTGGTACCGATATCTTGTTTTCGAGGTACCAATACCCTGACTTGGATTGCTCACTAGAGTGTCATGGTACCGATACCTACTTTTTGAGGTATTGGTACCAATAACTTAGAAAATTGTTTTGAACTTCGTTGATCATTCGTCGATTGTGTTGATCCCCCGTCGCTTCTACCACCTTCTCAACACCTCCAAACCACTATTAAACATTGAAATATGTATTCCTTTAGTCATTAGATGTTCATTCGTGCATAGTTTCGTGTTGGGCGAAACTTGGCTAATTATAGAACTTACGGAAATCCGAATGAGATTCGAACTTGATATACTCTTGATCCTTGCTTGGAGATACATTGTTTATTGAGCTTATATCCTATTGTTTCATTCCGTCCTTGTTACCATTCATATAGACTCTCATGTTGTGGTTCTTTCTTTGGAGTTGTAACACACGCGTTCATGAGTTTGCTGATAATCTTTTATGTTGGACACCTAGTGTTGAAATATTTGAACATCGACAATCGTGGAGTATTAGAATGAGAATCATGATGCGTTATGAATGATCCGTGAATGATTGGGACGCTTGAACACAGATTATGATAGGATGACAATAATGGGCAATGTGAGATGATACGATTAACCAAAAAACTAGCGTTAAGATGGTAATGTGATGAGATATGATGGATGTACTCGTTCATATGGAGGTGTCTCTCTTATAACGATCATTGTAGGGTTGACTCTATTGTGAAATTGTATCAATATGTTTGTATCGTGACTACATACTGAATATGGGAATAGACCCGGGTAACGCCGTGGTGACCCAAGTGCCTTGCGAATGCGGGAATAGACCCGGGTAAAGCCGTGGTGACCCTATTACTCTATGAAAGAGGGAATAGACCTGGGTAAGGCCATGGTGACCCTATTGCTCTGCGGATTTGAGAATAGACCTGGGTAAAGCCATGGTGACTCTCTTCCGGTTCGACTCAGGGAAAAGATCCGGGAAAAGCCGTGGTGACCCAAAGTGCGAAGTTGGTTGTATTGAACTAAGAATTTGAATAACATTGTAGTATATGGCGACTAGAGGAAACGGATTTCGTGAGGGGTATTGACTATGCTACTATTTCTATTATTTATCGTTCGACCATTCATTTGGAGTAGCATTTGGTAAAGACACATAATTAACCTACTATAGTTTGGCACATTGAGGAAGACCTAAATGAGCATTCGTACGTTAGACTATAAACGAGAACCAGACCGAAGAAGTAGAATGGATGATGAGATGCGTCAGAAAAAGTAAGAGGGTTGGTACGAGGGGAGTCCTCTGGGTTCTTAAACGTCTTAATTTAGTGGTATGCTCATGGTTGGTTCAAATCGTTATTTTCTAAGCGATGTGATCTTCTTCCTTTGCACTTGTCTTCTCATATATACATAAGGTTAGCATAGATTTTCCTACTGGGCTAGTGTAGCTCAACCTATCGTTTTCAGGTACATTGCAGGTAATTGTTATGGAGTGCTTGAAGTGCATGCTGATGTCGTTGTTAAAGCTATTTTCGGAAGTACTCGTCTATTTTTTTTGTAAACTAAACTGTATTGTATTGTATCTCTAATGTGGAGCTTTGTAATTTATTGGGCAAATTTGTGTAATTGGGGACTGAATTACCTTTTGGGTTATTAATTGTAACTCCGGTGAGAATTTTAATTATCAAATGTTATTATTATTTATGTTGAAAATCGAGGGCGTGACACATGGGGTGCACCGGTGTTATTTGTGAAGAAGAAAGATGGTACTATGAGGCTTTGCATAGATTATTGTAACGCCCCTAATTTTAGGTACGTTAATAAAGGAAATTTATTACA
>BPLS01031035.1:0-18012 GCA_019656275.1 Rhododendron kiyosumense | reverse complement strand
AGTATTACTAATGCATGTTTTCCCACCGAGGAACATGAATGCGTAGATTGATTCAACCAATGCACATGCACGACTCCCAGATTGGAGGGTCTGACCGACGGTTGGGAAAGAAATAAAAAGAGTCCCGTAAGTTGGAGCCTTCTCTCTCTCTCTCTCTCTCTCTCTCTCTCTCTGGGAAAGAAATACTAAAAAGAGTCCCGTAAGTTGGAGCCTTCTCTCTCTCTCTCTCTCTCTCTCTCTCTGATTTTGCTCTACAAATTGGGACTTGGACCAAAACCAGAGGCAAAACCCACCTACAGGGGCACTCCACTTGGCAACATCTTAGCGGGTGGTTGACGGCCTTATTTTTTAGATTCTCTGAATTGGAATTGGAGATTACTAATTTCTGGATTACAATGACAATTTGTAAAAATGGTTTGATGATATATATTGGATTTCAACATCTGTTCGGTGTGATTATTTATTGGATTTTGTATGCGAAGTTCAATTTCTCAGTATGTATTTTAAAATCACTCCCACAAAGATATATACAAAATGCAAAACTGCATAACGCGCGGACTAATCCCTCCATCCCAATTTAATAGTTCATTTTTGAAGTTTATGTTACTTTTTAATTGATTATATTTTATAATTTATAATATTTTATATGATTTTAAAAATATTGTATTATAAAACTAATTGAGATCTAAGATCCATATTGGATATATAATTCGTTACTAATTTAAAGATAGAGTCCCCTCCAAGTAAGGGCGTCTTCATTTTAAATAAAATGCGGACATCCCATTTTTTCTCATTTTTCGATCAAATTTCGATGATCTGAGCCGCTCAATGTGTTCATAACGTGATTTTAAAGATACTCGCGAAAAATCAAAAAAAAAACCGGGAAGGGCTTGACTTGAGCAATTTTTATTTGAACCGTTTGATAAAATACAAACAAAAACTGCTCAAATCAAGTCCTTTCCGGTCTTTTTTTTGCTGATTTCTTGCAGGTGTCCTTAAAATCACGTTTTGAACATATTGAGTGGCTCGGATCATCGTAAATTGGTCGGGAAATGAACGTCCTTAATTTAATACGGTAATGGCGCTCTTGAAGTTTGGTGTTTAAAGATATATAACTAATTTTTTATACAGTTAGAATAGAACGAGGGCCTATTAATTGGGATGGAGGGAGCATTAAAAAATCCAACTCCCAAACAGAGACTTGATTATTGAAAATCTCGATCATGAATTGGTTGTAGGCCCTTGGGGTTAGGGATGAATCTAAGAATGTAGCCTAGTGGGAGTACCTTGTTAATCATAATGGCAAAAATTTATTTTCTAGTCAACCACAATGAAATCATACACAATTAAGGTATGTATTACTAACTACAAAAAGCTTACGCATACTTTCAATTAAATTATGTAAAAATGAGCACAAGGTCAGCAAATTTTTTAAAATATGTTTTCCAAGAACATTGACAAGTTTTCAAAAATGATCGAGAGAGTTTTATTAATGAATTTATTTTAGAATATTTCTCCAAGATGGTTAAAAATAAAGAGAATCAATAAATAATAACTTCAAATAAATATGCAATACGTAAAACAAGTATAAATGCTCCATATGACAAAATAGAAGCACAAAACTAATTCTATATGTATATTTTCAAGATATATACAAGTGTTTAGGTTCATATAGTAGCACTCTTTCATAATTATGCTAAATATATCAAACAATATAACAAAATTATGTTAGTTTCGAGTGGGGCACGTGCCCCCATTTCCATCTGTCCATGCTTGGGGTCTATATATGCCCCATTTCCATTTGTCCATGCTCGGGGTCTATATTACTAGAAAGAAAGTTATGCTAGAAAGTGAAATGAAGAAAAGAAAGTGGAAAAATTTATTTTATTCTATGACTTTGAATATTTTTGACTGAACTAGATCATCCCAATATTATTAACAAACTCAACCAAAGCAAACACAGTACAATAAGAGGGGATACTATCGGTCTCAAAATACAAAAACTAACAAAATTGTAACACCCCGGTTTTTCAAATAAATTTTGAAGGCATTAATTAATAAATTTTTATTGAAATAACTCCAGAGCGACTCTAGTCTTGATATATATCCCAAGCATACTTGATCTTTGCCCCTGGTATTCCTCCTATGTCAACTGCTCCTCCATTGAATCTTGCTCCCTCTGACAAATTGATCGCCGAAACAACTGAATTATTAGGATACAGACGTATTCGTGAGAGATAAATCACCCAATAGAATAATCCAACCCAACTATCCCTCTTACTTTATAGCTAGTAAGCAAATAATATAATATCGACACGAAAGAATTAATTAAACATAATTTTCACACATAACCGATTTATTACTATCTATTAGCCTGACGTGTGATCTAAAATCTCAAATGTGAGATCCGTCCTCCCCAACCACTAGCTATGCCTGATCCCATGAGATCACTTCCTTTTGTTGTCGCAGATACTCCTAAGTTATATACCGAACGTGCATCCTAATAACTACAAAAAAGGGAAAACTTATCATGCCTAAACATAATTAGGGTTCGCCTATCTTAGTCACCACTTCACAATCATCATTGGACTCCCGCCAGTTTGTCAAATTCAAATCATCACTGAACTACCAGCCAATTTGGAGATTGGGCCTCCGTTAGCACCCATCTCAAAAATCCGTCTGTAGGCAATCTCTAACATATATCATAAAACTTTCCAATTTATTCATTACCTAGCACCGTCTAGGTGAATGTTATTCGCAAACCAACCCATGTCTTTAGGGTCCAATCTAGCATATAAATCAAGAATTGGAGCAATATACAAATAATCAAAATGATAACTGAAACAAATAACAAGTGGGTAATCACGTAACTTTTTATGAACAGGTCATTGCCCTTAGTCTCATATGGCCAATAAATCAAATTTGATAAAAGAAATTTTTATCTAATAATAATTTTATTCAAAAAAATAATAATAAAATAAGCCTAGGCTTGTATTAGTATATTTTATAAAATTAAATTGATTAGAAAAAATAATAAACACATTAAAAAAATAAATTAGAATAATTAACATAATCTGAATAGGGTCCTAACGGTCCTACATGACATGTTAGGGTGTCAAAAATTGGTTACGGAGGGTCGTAAGATTATTTTAAAATAATATCACCATCACTATACTAATTAGATAATAAATAAAATATGTTGAGATTAACAAGATCTTTTCTTAGGAGTACAAAGAGTCTAAAAATTATCCGGTGTTAATAATGTTGTTCATAAGGTTGTAAGGAGTTTTTGATTGAAACTTTATTTATATCAAAAATATTTTTCTTATATCAATATAACATTTTATAACAATAAAATAAAATAACTTGTTTGGCTATAAAGTAGACTTTAATAACTTTGGAGCTTAACTATATTCTAACTAAACATATTAATAGGCTAAAATATAAACTTTGATTAAATTAGAGACTAATCTATAATGAGATAACACCTTTATTGTTTTGGGTCAAAACTTAACCTTGGAAAGTTATAGGGGAGTTGACTGAAAGTTTAGCGCCCAAATCTGAAGTCTTTATTTAAATTTGATTTGAAATGCCTTGATTTCCTCCAAGAACGGTTGTAACTGCTTTCGAACTGCTGGTTGACTTGGTCTTTCAGCAAAACTCTTCTACTTCCCATGTTTATTGCTATAAATCGTGGCTAAACACGTTGATAATGGGGTTTGTTCTTACGCAGCAAGGGTTATTGCTTTGAAATAGGTTTCTCAAACAATCATGAATAAATATAACTGATTCCTCCTTTGAAATGTCTCTAAATGACACTGTTCAATGATTAACAAGTTAATCAATTGTTATACTTAATAATCTTCTTGACATCTGTCACTTTATGGTTAAACATAGTTGTTTCCAATCTAAATGATCGATACAGTATAGTGCTAAAATAACATCATAATTAAACCTGTCAATCTCATGTATCTCAAGTGTAATTATAACGTATTTTGATTAGTCCGTACACTGTTTAATGTCACATGTAATTTTGTCATTGGATGGTATATTTTTGGATGTAAACACCAGCAAGAAAAGAGAAGGAGAGCAGAGGAGGAAAGAAGAGGGTGAGTCGACGGTGTGTGGCAGTGGGTCGACGGTGTTAGGTGGTGCTGCTCGTTTTATGGATGCTGTTAATGTTGTTCTTGTTTTTTGCCGCCTTTGTTGTTGCGCTCAATGCTGGTTTCCTGGCGGGAGGGGAATGTGGTTGGTGTACAAGTGGTTGCTGTACTGCTCCAGTGGCGGCAGCAGTTGGTTGGATAGTTTTAGGGTTTTGATTTTCCTGGATTTGAGATTGGCCTGTTAGGTGTTTGGCCTTTGGCCCTTTAGGTGTTTTTGGGCTACGACCCCCTTTTGTTGTGGGATTTTGCTCCTTGGGTGTCTTTGGTTGGCTCATTGCCAATTGAGGTTTTGGGTCTCTGAGCAAATGATTATTCTTGGGCTATGTTAGGAATACGATATTATTGTCTTTGTAAGAATTTTAAAGATTAGTGAATTTTTTTTTTTGCTATTCAAAAAAAATGTAAATTTGGAAAAATCTAGAGAGAGGATCTTGAACCTTTGACACGCCTACCCAAGTGACTATTTAGTGCTCCTAAAGCACTACAACCTTCTTCCACTACACATTCACATGAAATTTATACACTTAATCACGTGCTTCACTTGAATATGTGGTGGTGGACCCTGACAACACATGGCAGTGCTTCATGAGTAGCTAAACTTTTTTTCCATGCCTCCTAATATGCACCAACAAAAATTTATACATTTCATTTTTTCGGCCGCAAAAGAAGAGTTGTTCAGTTGATGCGCACCCAATATTGTAGATATTTGGTGCGACTAGTCCCGTTTTATGTTGTTTTAATTTGCGTTTATTTAGCTTTTATAGCGATATTGCACGTAAGGTAGGTTTTTGTGTATTTCAAGTAATTCGTATAAATAAGGCACGCTTGAACGCCAAGGAATACTCCGGGTGCAACCAAGTACTCAAGGCCACGTGCCACCCCGTTGTGGTGCTCGAAAGATGGTTTGGAGGTTGCTCGGGTCGCTCAAGGGTCAAGGGAATTGAAGAAGAAGTGAAAATTTTACCAAAGCTACTCATCTTCTGATCAGCTGAGGGTAGAATTGCCATATCTTTTGATGTACAAATTACTTTTGATCCAAACTATTTGGGTTAGAAAGTAGACTCGACGAGCTTTCCAACGGTCCAAAGAACACCTAAATCCGAGTTCGGGAGTGTCCGGAGCAAGCCCGCGAAGTTGCCCAAAAAATCTGTCAAGCTTGTACCGATACTAGCTAACTCCCAGTACCGGTACAGGGTGTCTAGAGATCAGTTTTTCCAGCTGTTTGAAGGCCTTGTACCGGTATTGAGGCATTTCCAGTACCGATACTGCCTGAGAAAATCTGCAGATTTTTGTTAACTTTTTCAACCTTCCATTTATGGAAAGTTTTCACTTGTGGAATATTTTTGGGATATTTTGGGGGACTTTTTGGTCCTTTGTAACTTTAGTTCCCTATAAATAGGCTTATATGCCATATATAGAAAATATAGGCCTTTAGTTAGATTTAGGGCTAAGTCTTCCTTTTCTCTAGGATTTCTTCCATAGCTTTCAAGCTTTCTTTCTTGTAATTTCCTTCAAGAACTCTAGTAAGTATTTGTCTTATGTTAATTTCTCGTTTATTAATGTTGTAGTTACGCTTTGGATCTTCGCATAAATCAAGTTTATTTACGTTTTTTCCGATTAAATCTTTTGCTCTATTTTTTTACCATGTCTAGTCTTTTAGCTATGTGTGAATAGTTTTTTGGCTAAGGGCTTGTTTGATAAAATTGAAAACTGAAACTGAATGCTGAAAAATTAAGTATTGCAAGCTGAATGCTAAATTTTTTAAGCTGAAAAGTGGTTTGGTAAACATATTAAGGACTAACCAAACCAAACCAAACCAAACCGAGCCTTATGTCCCAATCACTTGGGGTCGGCTACATGAATCCGTTTCCTCCATTGAGCTCTGTCAAGAGCCACTTGTTCACATAGACCTATTAGACTCATATCTTTGCGCACTACAGTATCTAATGTCAATTTAGGTCTACCCCTCCCCGTAACATTGCTACCTAGAGCTATCCTATCCACTCTCTTAACTACTGCATCATCTGGTCTACGGTAGATATGCCCAAACCACCTTAGCCTATTTTCCCTCAACTTCTCCTCTATAGGTGCTACACCTACCATCTCACGAATTGTTTCATTTCTAATCCTATCTCGTCTAGTCTTACCACACATCCACCTCAGCATTCTCATTTCCGCTACACTAATTTTGCTCACATGTTGTTTCTTAATAGGCCAACATTCTGTCCCATAAAGTATCGCTGGTCTTATGGCCGTTCTATAAAATTTTCCCTTCAATTTTGTGGGTACCCTCTTATCACATAGTACGCCAGTAGCGCTTCTCCACTTGAGCCACCCCACTTGGATCCTATGGGACACATCATCCGCAATCTCTCCATTGCTACTAATAATTGAGCCCAAATATCTAAAATGATCACTCTTTTATGGCCGTTCTACAAATTAATTTTAGTTTCGATTCGCTCTTAATTTACTAATGATCACAATGTACTTATAATAATGGTGGAATGGTTATTGTGGTGGTGGCGATGTAGTGGTGGCGGCGGCGGTCGTGGTACTGGTGTTGGAGTGCTGGCGATAGTGGTGTAATGGTGGTGGTAAAGTGATGGTGATGTAACGGTGGCAATGAGTGGTAGTGGTGGTGTAATGGTAGTGGTGGCGGTGGAATGATAGTTGTGCAATGGTGGCATTGTGGTGGTGGCGAAGGCGACGGTGTGGTGGTGGTGTTGGTAGTGTGGTAATGGTGTTGCCGTGGTGGTGGTGATGGAGTGATATGGGAGTGGTGGTGGTGGAGGAGTGGAGGTGAAGTGGTGGTGGTGGAGTGGTGGTGATTAAATATAAGTACACAAGAATTCAGCCAGAAGTAAGTAGCTCAAAGCTACTTAATTTTTTCCAACTTTTTAGTCTACATTTTAAGTAGCATTTAATTTGTTAAGCAATGTATAATGTCATTATCAAACCTACTGAATCACTTATTACTTAATTGATTCAGTTTTAAGTGCTGAATTTAGATTATCAAACAAGCCCTAAGTCTTGGGCTAATCTTTCCCAAGGACTTAGGTAGTTATTTGGTTCTCAAACCTTCGAGCTTAAAATCATGGTTTTCGGAATTAAATTAACCTAGCCATTTTTGTCTAAACGAGGGGTGTTAACTCCTTGATATGTTGTTTAGTCAAGCGGTCTTGGCAAGTGGCATACCGATGGCTCGTGGCCTCTTATGTGTTAGATACATTAGCAAAACTAGGTTGGTTTAGTCCCGATAAATCACATCTTTCAATAAACATAATCATTAAAGTTAAATTTTTCGGACGTGAGCACGCGGTCGTGACTCTCGCTTGAGTTATGATCGAGAACCGTTAGCAGTCTTTGTCAAGGGATGGATGATCCCTAGACTTGCCTCTTTTAAGTTTATTAAGCTCATTTCTAGTATTTTCCTTAGTTTTCACTTTTAAAGCAAAACCAAGTTGGCCGTCTTAAATGCCGAAATCCACTGTAAAAAACCTACAATTCAAACTAGCTATATTTCGATTATCTTTGAGTATGATTCCGAACTTTTCGGTTATTATGCTATCGACGACCTAGCCCTTCGCTTGAGGTGTCTCAACCTTATTTGAAGGCGAGGTTTCGGAGGCTAAGTATCGGTGTTTTAGGAACAATGTTCTTTGATCCTCTCATAAAAGCGTGTCGAATCTACAAACTTGAGATTAAAGACCCACAGGTTCCACACACTTATGATACGAGGAATAGAGAGCACTGTTCTTGTTGCACCAGAATACTTATTCCCACCAACGACCCACTAGGTACTGCCCCGAGTTCTATGGGTTGGGTCCGAGCAGAGCCCGACACAGCTTTTCTTGACAAGTCTTTCTCTCTCTTTCTAACATCAAGCTACGCATTAAAATACTCTCACATTACCCTTCTCTTCTCCCTATATAAAGCCCAACATACCGCCTTCACTCTTCCAAGCCTCTCTCTTTTCAACACTCTCTCTAAAAGTCTCAAACCGTTCCTTTCCTTCATCCAACAACCATGGCCATGGCCATAACTACCATTCTCCTCCTCCTCCTCTTCGCTTCCCTATCCCACGCAAAACACCTCTCGATCATCGATAACTACAACGACAAACCCACTGAAAACACCAATGCACGGAGCGACGAGGAAGTGATGGGAATTTACAGGGATTGGATGGCGAGGCACGGGAAAGCGTATAACGGGATAGGAGAGAGGGAGAGGAGGTTCGAGGTTTTTAAGGATAACCTGAGGTTTATTGACCAGCATAACTCGGTGAACCGGACCTATAAGGTCGGGTTGAACCGGTTTGCTGACCTGACCAATGAGGAGTACCGGTCCATGTATTTGGGCGCCAGGACTGACGCGAAGAGGCGGTTCGTGAAGGCGAAGGTGGCGAGCCGAAGGTACGCGGTTGAGGAAGGGGAGAATTTGCCGGAATCTGTTGATTGGAGGGAGAGAGGTGCTGTTGCTCCGATCAAGGATCAGGGGCGCTGCGGTAAGCTTATCATTCTTTGCTGATTTAATAATATCCTTTCTACAGTATTTCATTGAATTCCCAAGGGGATACAGTCTTCTTTAACCAAAAAATACCCTGACTTGGGGATTACCCCTTTTTTTGTTTTGTAATTGATGGAAAAGATATTACTACGTGCATAGATTTTCGTAAATAGACCCAGATGTGACTTGTAAGTATGTCCAGAATAGTTCGATAATTGTTCATTGTTTTATGAGGTCTATGTGCATTGGATAATTCCGAATGTATCTAATGTTCGTGAGAAGTATTTTTTTTCTTTCTTTCTGGTAAGTGGGATTTTTCCTTCAAAATTTAAACATTTTTTTTACTACTTGATTAGTCCAACAAATGAAAATTGAAATAAAAAATTCGGTGGAGAAACAAAACTGTAAATTACGACCAAAAAGAAAAACGATTTTGTTTAGATATTAGAGTATGAGCAAGAATGAAGATGGAATGTTGACCGGTTGCTGGATTGTTGCCTGTTGGGTGATGGACTTTCTGTTGAAGCAACATGGAGCATGTACACCCATGACGCATCTGACAGTCAAAGGGTAGTATAACGAAAGTTTCACCAAATTTATGAACGAATTAGGCATGAACATGGACTGGATTGATCCGAATCCGATGAAATTATCTTATTTCCGATTTGAATCCAATTTGTTTATGATGGATTTTCAGTCAAATTCAATATATTTAAGAAGAGTTTATTAATTAGTACTCACACTCCATTGTTGACTCGAATTTATGTGCTGATTGGTGATTTACTCAAATTTTGAAGAATAAATTTCTCTCTCTTATATTTGCAACTATGTCATTAATGAAAGTTTTTATTAAATTTTATAATTTAAGTTTTCTAATGAAAGTATTTCATTCCAAATAGTAATGTTTTAACTCAAAAATTAAATAGAAGTACACAAAGACTGGAAATGCTCTATGGAAGGCCTTCGGAGTTGATATAATCTGCTCAATAACCGTTTGAATTATCTATTAAAATAAAATTTTAAATCGATTTGACTACCCCTACTTTTTATTCGGTTTTTATTTAACTACTTACAAGTCTTTTACCTGCATATTAAATTTGATTAAAAAAAACAAGATCTAAGCATAAAAATACTAAAAAAAGGAAACAAAAAGAAAAAAGAGATTTGCACTCTAAAAAATTATGTTTTTAAAGTACTCTTATTAACTAAAATTTTCAATGCCCACTAAAAACAATGTTTAAAATGCATTTACAATAATGTGGAATGTCAAAATTATTTTTCAAGCAAGTGGAGTGGAGTGAAGTTGGTACCTCTTATGCATATGGGCAGGGTTCGATTTTCATAAGCACTCATCCCCTTCTCAAATTCCCTAGAATCGGGTAGATTAGGTTTAATGAATAAAAAAAATTTATTTTCCAAAAATAAGCTAGTAATAAATTAGGCTATTCGTGTTTTTACCAAACAGCCCCCATTGGGAGTGGAAAACGCTGATTGTCGTCTTCTTTTGTAATTCCTAATTGGGGGCCAGGGAGTTGCTGGGCGTTCTCGACGGTGGCGGCGGTGGAAGGAGTAAACCAGATAGCCACCGGCGAACTGATCCAACTGTCGGAGCAAGAACTGGTGGACTGCGACAAAAAGTACAACGCCGGTTGCAATGGAGGACTCATGGACTACGCCTTCGAATTCATCATGGACAACGGCGGCATCGACACCGAATCCGACTACCCTTACCTTGGCCTTGACGCCGCCTGCGACCCCACTCGAGTCAGTTCCTCTCTCTCTTTCAATACTTTTTTTTCTTTTTCTTTTTGTGGTAATTGATGCATTTTATAACCAACCAAACAGACCAAACAGAACTTCAAGGGAGGAAAGCCCCATTACAATCAAACTTTACACAGAAAGCCTACAACAAACTAGTGAAACTACTATACTAAAAATCAAAACCCCTAAGGGACAGAATTCCCCTGCATGTTGAAAGAGAGATGCCAAAGATTACATAGATTTTGGTTCTCAACTGAGTTGGGGATATTCTTCCATGTACAGATTCTAAGTCTCAGATTATCTTGTATGCAAGCTAAGATTCCATCTGGTCTCTTAGTTCTCCCACCAAAAACTCGAGTTCCTTTCAAGCTAAATATAACACACCGAAGCCGCAAAAGCAAGTTTGAATATAAGAGCCCGAATGCAGTCCCTTTACAGAAATTAAGGGCCCAACCCAGTTCATCCTCCCGTTTACCAGCTGGCCTATGAATCTGGAACTTAGGCTCCGTTTGTTTGGACGTAATTTTCCGGTGTTTGGTTGTTAAAAGATAAGGAAAACATTTTCCATCAATTGGATGAAAATGACTTACCCTTAAATCTTCTGTAAGTTATTTGCCGAAATGAACCCGTTGCCTTCTACTGCAATTCTCACTGCTCAGTTTTCTCGATTGTCAATCTTAACCCACCTTTTAATTCCAATAATCTCGTATCTCTCCATCATTTAAGGTTATCATCTCTTTCTCTACACTATTTTGTTAATTTCTAAAAATATTTTCAAGTGCCAATCAAACACCGAAAAATAAAAGTTTAAAGTTTGTTTTTTGAGAAAATATTTTACACTGTAAAACATTTTAAACGAATGGAGCCTTAGTTAGAATAGGTTCCAAAATCTGTCTAGAAAAATTGAAGTCAAAGAAAAGATGAAATGCAGTTTCCTCAGTTTGAGAGCAGAAAATATAGAAAGAATCAATTTGCATACCCCACTTCCTAAGTCTGTCTCAAGTGGCAAGCTTCTTAAGACAAGCAGTCCAAAGAATAAATGCCCATTTTGGAACATGTTTAGAATACTAGACAAAGGAAGACCATTGAACATTTGGGCTTTTCTTCCTTATAGCTTCCCATGTATAGAGTAAATAGTTCACATAATCAGGTCATCTCCATCCCCCAAAGTTAAGGAAGGTGTTGAGGATTGAATCTGCTGTATTATCCTATTTCTTGGCCTAGGCCAGTGCCACTCACCATTCACAATGCAAGTACTAGCTTTGTCATATAATGAGGAACCAATTTCATCAAAACGTTTGTAGAGGGGGCCACGTGGATGCCCATTATCAAGCCAAATGAAGGTGGCTTGCCCATTACCTATAGTATTTTTAACGAAGTTATGCCCAAAATTTCTTAGTTTCATCAATTTTCTAACAGCCCAAGAACAGTCATTAGGGATAGGCATTTTCGTATCTACTTATCTACTCATACCCATGCATGTAGGGTGGATTTGATTTATTGATTTTGCCACTCTTTTTTCTTTATAACCTTACTCTATTATTTGTCTTTCATTGTTCAAAATACACATGTCAATTGCCAAGAACACTGAAAGGCAAAAATTGGAGTCTGAGTGCCAAAATCATTGCTTTTTGAAAAATTTGCTTATTAAATATAGTTGGCATTTTAGGTAGTTGGTGTATTTTTTTATTTGTTTCATCATTTTTTTTGTAATTTATCATTCACATGAAATTTTGAGAGTAGTACAAAAATATAGTAAAACAGAATTAAATAAACTCAGATTAAACAAAATGTGAAGAGAATTTTAAGGGCTTTTTCAAACTTTTTTTTCGGATTTTATTGAAAAATTAATTGTTTTTGTATGTAATTGGCATTTTTGGTGTGCAAGTGATTTTTCTTAGTTTTTTTGTCGAAATTTAGATTAATTATCTGTCCAAATAAGAAGAATCAGAAAAATAAAAAGATATACAGATCTAAGTTTAAAAAATAGATATTAGTTGAAGAAAAACCAATTTTACTACTTCGTTTGGAAGTTTTTTCTTCTTTAATTTTATTTTTTTGGCTTATGATATGTTTTAGATTTTGGTGGTCACGACAAAAGATTTATTCAAAAATTTGAGGTGAAGCTGAAACAAAATTCATTTTGGTGGTCAAGACAAAAGATTTATTCAAAAATTTGAGGTGAAGCTGAAACAAAATTCAGACAAAAAGGATAAAAATGACATTGGCAATAATTATGCCCAAACTGGTATTTATTCGCAAAAAGTCTACCAAAAACAAAAAAGTTAAAACACAACTGCGTTCGCCACAGTTGTGGTTTAATGTTGTGTTACTAGCATTTCTCCTTTATTCACAAGGATACACGTATTCAACTTTGGGTTTGAATTGTTGTTCCAGAAGAATGCAAAGGTTGTAAGCATCGATGGTTACGAAGATGTGCCGCCCTACAACGAGAAGGCATTGAAGAAGGCTGTGGCTCACCAACCTGTCAGCGTTGCCATTGAAGCCTCCGGCAGGGAATTCCAACTCTACCTATCGGTAATTAGAACTCACCTTCTTTGTGTCTGATTTCTTGTTTATATGGTCAATGACTTGTTCAATTTATTGCATATTACGCATATATTAATTTTTGTTATTTAGTTTCGAAGAATTTAGACTCTTGATATGCATATATTTTATCATAAGCAAGAATAGCATTGAAGGAACTAGCCGTTGTTGCGCAAGTGGATGCATGTGCAATTTGAACGTGGAATAGGCAGTTTGCATTAAGTTGCAATACTGTGACAATTAAAGGGCAGTTTTGGTAGTGTAAATTGTGAGCCAGCCTCAATTTTGAATCCGCACCAAAGTTGTTTTTCCTTTATAAATGGAATAGGTAGATGTCCAGCAGCAACTGCTGAAATATTTTTTGTTTGAATCTACTGCTATTGAGCCGGAGCCAAAGAAATCTACTTATGTTTAATTCGAAGAGTTATGAAGGTGAAGACTGTTCATTTGTCCTGGATTATTGTTTCTCTCTTTTTCCTTACTTTTCTTTTCTGTCGCAAATCCCTACCCAATTACGGCAATAATTTGTTCGTCTTGATCACTGGTAAGTAAACATTTGAAAATTGTGGCAATTGAATATTTGTTCGAGTTGATTTGCTTGGTTGCATTTTGGGATGTAAGGTTGTATTTGGATCATGGGTTTGTGTAGAGACATATCTAAACAAAAAAGAAAAAAGTGTGCAATCCTTAGCTTACTTCATTAATCATCCTATCTGTTCATTTACCCTTTTTTCCCTCCGTAAATCTCTACACAAATTCATGGTCCAAACACAACCTAGATATGGACCTTATAGGAATAGTTAAAGATCTTTCTAAGTGGATTAGTTCGGTTTGTCATAGAATTCATACCTCTTGTAGCAGTATTCGCTGACCTTACGTTGGAGTCTTCATTTTGTACCAAGTAGGGCTTTGTAAGTCTGATTAGTGGCTAGTAGAAGTCCACTTTATATGCCTAGTATAATCTTTGAGATTAAAATTCTCTCGGTTTTCCAGTAACATGCGTATAAATTTATGTGATTGGAATCGGATTTAATCAATGTGTTTACCTTCAAACCGAACTAGTGAGATAGGATATTTAACTCAGGTTCTTTTCTCTTGAAATCTCTCTCAGGGCATATTCTCTGGTGAATGTGGCTATGCATTGGACCACGGTGTTGCTGTGGTTGGGTACGGCACAGAGAATGGCGTGGATCACTGGATTGTGAGGAACTCATGGGGAACTAGCTGGGGTGAGCATGGATACATCAGGATGGAGCGTAACGTGGCTGAAACCTTTGCTGGCAAGTGTGGAATCGCAATGCAGTCTTCTTACCCTATCAAGAATGGCCAAAACCCTGCCAAACTTTACCCGGCTTATGGAGATGCAGCAATTGGGATAAGCAGTGCTTGAAGTGTCTTTGGAACCAGGCCTTGCAATGAGAGGGGGAAGGGAGGAGACCCTCTTGAATTGATTAATATTTGCCCCACGTTTCCGTACTGGTCTACGTCACCAATGGACGAAGGGCTCCTGATTTTCAGTTGGATGACTCCTTGTTGTACATATGCTTTACTCATTTGAATTGTGTTCGGAGACAACCCGATATTGTTGGAATGCCTATTTCACTCTTATCCTATTTCATACTCCGTCCTTCTGTTTCAAGTGACTAGTTCAGTTGCTATCAATGTACTCCTGTTGGATTCTGGATTCTAATTCCTGGTATATCATGATGGATGCTAGAATAATTGGATAGCATGTCGCCTTTTCCGCTTCTCCTATACTTCCACGAAGAAGTCAACATTTATATCGAATTAAATGTTCGTAACGAAATTCAAAATCATGTAAATCTCATACACCATCTAGCAGAGCTGCTCAAACATTTTGTGCCCCCCTTGGGCTTCGATTTCTTCAGAGATAATTTGTTGGTCGAGCTGGTTGATGATCGGTCCTTCCAGATACTATTTCGTTTCCAATTTATGTAGCTAAAGATTGAATTCGCTAAAGCATTTGTTCGTCGAAAAGGTGTCTGGTACTTGCTTATTGGTTTTGACCCTTTTGTTTGCAAGTCTCACTCCTTCAATCAATGACTATATTCCTAGCAGGAAAAAAATAAGAGCAGGTGCCACATCAACTGTTGTTGCTCTAAGTGAGATACAAAAAATATTCTTCGGAAAAAAGTTTTTTTACTATAATTTCTTTCTAGAAAGTTTTGTTTCCTATTTTTTGTCACAAGGATAAATTTTTTTGACTTCTTTATTCTCGGTAATTTTTTAAAAAAAACTTTAGAAAAATTTGTTTACTTTGACAGCCTTTTTTTTTTTTGATAATTTCTTTGACAGTTGTGTGCTAGGGATATAGAGGGAAATACTAGTATATCATTGGACTGTATATCAAGACATTCATCCGGTGTTTGCGACTAGTAGAATAATATTTGACAAATTGTATATCCTGAGAAGTCGAATATAGAATTGGCAGCTTCCTGCTATCATTCTATATTTGCCCCTGTTAAATGGCACTGCTACGGCTCTTTCATTCACCAGAGGTGCTATTGGTACATATTATTCATCTGTACCAGCACGTACAAATCATTTTTGGGCCCATTTTGGATTTCAAAAAAATGACTAGAGCAGCTCATTTTGTTTCAAATATTTTATTTATGGTACTTACAAAAAATAAGCTCAATCCAGTATCGGTTAGAGCGTCTATGAAACATCCATTTTTGCCCCAGAATTCATACCTAAATTTTAAAGCAAAGTTGAATGTTTTGTAAATACCTTTACAAATATCAAATAGAACTTATTTTTTGTAGGACTTGTAAACAAGTTATTTTAAACAAAATAAGCGGCTCCGATCATTTTTTTGAAAACTAAGATGGGCCCAAAGCTGGTTTGTGCACGTTGGTACATATCATTCATCTTAACCTTTAGCATTTCTGTTCATTCACCTCTCCTTTCATGAGCAATGATAAGGAAGAAATTTGATATATTATTCACCCTTCACCCACTTTTATCAACTCATATGAGTAACAAAACAAACCAAAAATACACTCATCCTCCTATATAAACCCTAAAATATAGGACTCCCTCTGTCCCTTAGTAAGTGTTCAATTTTGTAACTTCAATTTATTAAAGAGACATTATTATTACATCTTTCACATCATCTTTTACTCTACTTTCCCTCCTTACATTCTATGAACACTTATTAAGGAACAATCCAAAATGAACTATTGCACTCTAAAAAAGTGACGGGATGAGTACTAATTTATCATCCCTCATACCATATCTCTGTCTTTTTCTTTTTTCTTTTGGTAAAAGAGGGAAATCAATTAAGACTCATGCCATATCCCATAAAAGGTTTGGAACTTGAGAAAAGAAAGGAAAAAGAAGATAAATAGCTATAATTAAGAAGAAAATGAGAAGGAAAATTAAACAGAAATTGGAAGGAAAGTGGTATTGAAATATGAAAATTTTCCTTCTCTTTTTTAAAAACCAAACAAGGGAACGAATATATATTTTTAAATTCTCTTCTTTTCCACTTTTCCCCCTAAGTTACAAACATAGCCAAACTCATCTCTCTCGATGACAAAAAAATGTCTGATTGCGTTCTTCTTGATTGATCTTCAAATCCAACGGGTTTATATCAAAATTTAAATTCTGGGTTTTGATTAGATAATTTAAAATCTTTTTATAGTAATTCTACTTACTAACCCAACCTTTCTAGTGATCTTATCCAAGCGCAGTAATATTCGCGGTGTAAAAAATTTCTAGTCCTTTCAGCTATTTCTAGTCTTGATGATTTACTGATTGTCTTGTTTGCTTGTATTTTGTATCAAAGGGAGTTGTTAGTAGTCACCATTTAGACGGGAAAAAAAAACGAAAATGATATGAGTACCGACCAAAGGGGAGAGAAAATGTACCGACGGCCGCCGGCCGGCCGTCTCCGGCCACCGGACAGCCGATCCGAGCCGTCCAAAAATTCTAAAAAAAAAAACCGATGGGGCCTACGCGAGAATAAACGTCATCCGAGGTGTGTAAGGTGCTTGATCTGAGCACCCTTTTTTTGTGTATATATGTATATACGTGTATATATACAAAAAAAGAGTGCTCAGATCAAGTACCCTACACACCTCGGATGACGTTTATTCTCGCGTAGGCCCCATCGATTTTTTTTTTTAGAATTTTTGGACGGCTCGGATCGGCCGTCCGGTGGCCGGAGACGGCCGGCCGGCGGCCGTCGGTACGTTTTCTCTCCCCCTTGGTCGGTACATATAGCACTACTTAAAAAATTTTTATGTTTCTTTACACAACTTCCCGTTCCAAACACACCCTAATTTTCAAGGAGTAATTTGCATTAACAAATTACTACTACTGGTAATAATTTGTACTGCAATTTTTTTTTGGGGACAAAAACAAGCAAACGGTTTCTCTCTCTCTCTCTCTCTCTCTCTCTCTCTCCAACACTTCCAAAGTCTCAATCTCGAAATCTTTGCCCAGAACGAGCTAAACGGAGGTTCTATTCCATCTCCGTAAGTTTTCTGACACTTCTCGATCCCTATATTGGTTCGTACTCGCAATGCGATTGTTTTTTTTTTTTTTTTTGAACGGCCTCGCAATGCGATTGTTAGCCTACTGATTTCGTTTATAAATTCCCGTCGATATCGTTTTAGATCTCACTGTCATTTAGAAATCGCAAACACAGTCGTTACTCTAATTGCATTTGAATGTAAATGCCCAAATGTTAATAAATCAACAATGGCAATTAAGTACAAAATGTAAATACAGGAAAATAAAGAAGAAATGACCCAACCGGTTGTGTTTTACAGTAAGCATTGTTAGGCAATGATGTGGATAGTGGCGGGCGTGGACACAAGGTGGTCCATTGTAGAGAGATAGAGAGAAAACATCTTGTAAAAGCTTTCGCGCAAAAAATTGATTGGTTCTGGATTACCAGGAAAAAAAAAACATGTAATTGTAGTAGATTGCGAAAATCAAAGTGGAAAAATGACAGCCTTCTGTACCTTTGCACAAACAATGAAATGAAAAACAACAATACAGATGT
>BPLS01031034.1:50084-71184 GCA_019656275.1 Rhododendron kiyosumense | reverse complement strand
CAGGTCAAACAAACTAAACAATTGGAATTTTCAATTACAGACTATACTGAAACGTGTCGAAACTTGAGCCAATCATGTACAGATCTAGTTTTTAAACTAAAATAAGACAAATCAACAGGAGAACCCACAAACCCACGTTAAAACAAAACAAGCCAACAAACCCACGTCAAAGCTTAGCAACAAAAAAAATAAAAATTGTCAAAAGAAGGAGGCAGAGGTCTGGTTTTCTGTTCCATACTCTCAGTTTATTAGCTATCTTTTAGTTTTCTGTTCCAGAGAACCCACAAAACCCTATGTGCAGGGGTGTTTGTGTATTGTAGTGGTGGCTGTGTGTTTGAGATAGTGAGAGAGAGAAATACCTCACACAATGGAGAGGGCTTTTTGTTGTGACCGACTGTTGAGGACGAGGGAAGGTTCGTCGTTGTTTGTTTAGGGGCTATGGAGGTATAGAGGTGGAAGAGTGGTGAGAGTTTTCGTCGACTGTGCAGAGAGGAGAGAGATAGTGGCGTTTAGAGCTGTGGGGGTGGAGGCATCCGGCTATGGAGGCGTCGGAGAGGTAGACGACGAGAGAGGAGGAGGGAGGAGAGAGCGGCGACAGTGAAATTAGGGCTCAAAATTTTTACCTGTGATGCAACTTTTTTTTTCTTTTACTCGGACTGATGCAACCGGAATAAGAGGTAGTGAGAGAAAGAGAGGAGAGAGATGAATTGCATTTAGGGGATTTAATGAATGGCCAGGATTAAAAGAATCAAATCCTATGGTTCAGGTTTGATGGGGGTATCATTCTCCCAAAACCAGCGGTTTTTGATGGGAGCATCATAGCCGGACTCGTTTCACCTGGGTTATGGTTACCATCTATTTGTCATTAAAAGGCCAGCTTCCTACCATATATGAGTCATTTCAAAAGTGTAGCCCATGAAAGTGACAATAAGCCTTCCGTACTCCACCTACCAGTCATTTTCCCTGTATGTTACCCTGCCCCGTTACGTGGCCCGAAATATTTTTTATGCATAAGATAATGCTTATACCCTTTGTATTTTCACCTTTAACAGGAAAAAAGGTACTCCTATAATATTACCCTTTTATTTCACTACTATAGTAAAAAATCAATAATTTTACCTTCGTATTTCTACACAAGACTAATACAGTATATACCACATCATATATTATTATCCCCTCCCTATTTTTCTTTTAGGTTAAAGTATTCGGAAGTGCTACAATACACATTCTTTATTTGGGTTTGTATCATATGCACCCTCATTAAAACACACCAAAATCTTATGATTTCCAAAATATTATGAATTTAGTACTAAAAAGTTACGAATTATATTGATGAAAAGTTACTATACGAAATAAAATGTTATGAATGACCAGTTCTACAAGTAATTTTTTTATGAGGTGACACAATATGAACCACACAATAGGTGCATATGGTACACACCTTAAAAGAGTGTGTATTGAAGGCTTTCCCTAAAGCATTTATTCTTATTTGTTGCGGGGTGGGGCGAGGCAAGAGCGGAAACACCCCCTCTCCCGTTCGAGTCCGTGCGGTACTTTTCGTATTGGGTATAGCAAAATATGTCCACCTGTCATCCCTGCCAATAACACAAAAATTGAATAAGACGAATACGAGTTGAACTCGCGTAACTCAAGAAGCACGCAAATAACCTTCTGATTCTCACATTGTACATTTTATTTAATCACTAGTGTTTTAGTTAACAATCCCTATTGAAACTATGCTCTAAGAGTATCCACAGTAGAATAAGCAAATGCGAATAATTAAAACATGCCACATCGGATTTTGATTATCCATTTAGAGGTTGCTAAAGTTAGCGATGTCAAATCCTATATTGGTTATTTTTTTGCCATAATCAAAACCAATGGGCCCTTCAAAAAAAATTTTTGAAACAAAAAATAGTTTTTCAAAAAACATATACTTTATTCACTTAAAAACTACAAATAAAGTTTTGAGAAATTTTAAAAGAACTTTATTTACACAAATAGTTTTGAAAATTTAAAAACTATAAGTACAATTTTTTAAAAATAGATTTTGTGTAAAAAAACTGTTTTGAAATCTCAAAATCCGTTTACCAAAAAAATAGTATTTTAAAAACAATTTTGTGTAAAAGTGTTTAGAAAACAATTTTGAAATTTCAAAAATAGCTTTTTAAAAACATACTTTATTTACTTACACTTTTTAAAATTTTTGAAAAAATAGTTTTTTTGTGAAAAAAAGTTTTTGAAAAAAACAAAAAAAAATCTGAAAATACAATTTTTTAAATTTAGTATTTGAAAACATTATTGAGAGAGAGAAAGAGAAAAAAAGAGAAAAGAGATAAGGTTTTTGTGTAATGATGATGTACTTGATTGAGAAAGTGAATTTGCTTATTGGCAAAATATTACTAGTTTTAAGTATTCAAAAGCCAAAATTTGATGAGTTACTAAGAGATGCTAGATTTGGTTATTCCAATGTGAACACTTTTTTGAGCAAACATTGCTAACCTTAGCAACATTTTGATTTTGATTATTCATTGTAGATGCTCTAACTTTTGGTACTTTTTATTGCCGTCCCTAAATTTTTTTTTTTAGGTCTTCCTATGACAAAGTCAAAAAATAAAAAAACACTAATGAATATACGGTCCGACTAATCGATGCCCCTGAGGCAATAGTTTATGTGCAATTAATATACCTAAATATATGAGTTGTGTTTATGGGTCACAAAGCATCATTTTTCATCACTATTGTATTTTCTAAACTAGCCATAAATGCTTGTAATACTTTTTTGTAGTGACAATATTATCCTCATTTTCTTTTAGAAATTAGGCAGGTGAAAGGTTTCAATACAAATAGAACTTATAAATTATAGAGCAATTTTTATTCTGTTGTTCCTGTAACATATTTTCCAAACCAAACAAAAATGGTTTAATCAACAGCGACATTAGTTTGGGATAATAAATAACCTTAAATGCATATGATTGAAATGAGGAGTAGTTCCCAGTAGTACCACTATACTCAAATGTAATTTTTCCATTCTAGTAGTTCTTTACAGAAAGATAGACTATAAAAGAAATAGAGAAAAACAAAAACAATTTATAATCAGAGAATGAGAATTTTCCAGGAAGAGAGAGAGAGAAGGGATGAGCACTATCCCTTGTCATCTTCCTCAACCCTACCATTCCCTTCGTTTCTAAATAAATGTTTGGCTCGCAAATCTAGGCATTTAAAAATATATATATTTTCCATTAAAAAATTTAAATTTTTTCACAACTTGAAAAAACTCATTAGTATCTTTTGGTTTGTGAAATAAATTTTGAATACCACCGTGGGTGGTAGCCTGGTGGGCAGGTGCCCCTTCACTCCCAGGCAAGGTCTCGGTTTCGAGCCTTGCCAGTGGCATGGGGGTGTGGGATTAAGCATTATGCCCACTTGTACCTAGGTGGTGCTGTGGTGACGGCCTGTCCTCCCCGGACAATAGCTATGGCTCAAACCGGACATTCCACAGCGGGTCGGGAGCCCCTATGGTCACGCCCAAGGGGAGTTGCTACGCTGGTTGCCCCCTCCCACCCTTTTGTTTATCAAAAAAAAAAAAAAAATTGAATTTTTTAATGAAGAAATGCGTCTTGTTAGAAGCCTAGCTTTGCAGCCCGAACATTTATTTAGAGATAAAAGGAGTAACAAGTAATGTGCTCGATAAAAAAACAAACTCATTAAAGAACAAATTATTACAAACAATTGCCTACCAATGCTATCCGGTTCTTATTTATCCGAGAAAATTTTAGTCTTTTATTATGTGAATATATAGCAAACATAAACCTTGCGTTTATATTTTGAAACCAAACTGTATACGGGGTAGATTTGGCACTTCAATACTGGATACTCCAATTGATACAAATAGTTAGAGCATCTCCAGCAATTCCTAGCCATTTGGGCTAGGAAATATGCCATAAATTAGATTAGTTAGCTACCAATTTTTACAATCTCCCAGTAGATTAGCCTTTAGGCTATGCAAAGGAAAAACAAAAACAGTAACCTGCAAATTAAAAAAACCGGTAACCTGCTTTCCCAACCAACAGCTCCATCTCCACCGGACTTGGGGGGTTGCTGTCCCTTCAAGGGACAGCAGAGTGTTGTCCCGGCCGAGAGGGCCCCGCTCTGGTCTTAATCCGACGATCGGAAACGTTCACTTCGTAGAGCTCGTCAAATTGAACAAACATAAAAATCAGCTCGATCGGATATCATTAAGTGCCTAATTGAAACCTTTTTGTCTTGAAAAGAATAGATCCGAAACACTGGATCAAATCTACTAGAATCCATTATTGGCAAGTTATATGTATTTCGATCAGGCACTTAAAAATATCCGATCAAACTGATTTTTTGCATACTTGTTCAACTCGACGAGCTCTACGAAGTAAACATTTTCGATCGTCGGACCAAGACCGGAGCGGAGCCCCCTCAACCGGGACAGCACGCTGCTGTCCCTTGAAGGGACAGCACCCCCCAAGTCCATCTCCACCAGCTTTCTTCCACTTCCAACAACTATATACATGATCGGAACTACTTTTTCCTTTAATCTATATTCTCCACCAACTTTCTTCCTATTTCCAGGACCATCTCAATTTAATTTTTTTAAATCTTATTAACTTTCACTCGTTCCCTATTTGCTCTCATTTTCACAACCATCTCAATTTTAATTTTGTTGATATGTCATTGCATCTTTCTAAATTATGTATCGCAATGCTCTACTAAATTTTCTCCTTCTTGACTCAGGCGACGATGATTTGGAGATACTTGCCGTAATTGCTATGGAAGAAGAACGACTAAAAAGTGAGAGAGAAGTAGTGCGATGTCGTGGTTTTGTTCAAGGTCGCAGATATATTGATTGTGGTACTATTCGTTGAGAACTCTTCATTTATTTATGCAATTAAATACTCTCTCCGTCCCTTTTTAAGTGTTCTGCTTTGTAATTCCAACTTATTAGGGAGATATCATCATTGCATATTTCACATAAATTTTTATCTCAACTTTCGCTATTTACCCTCTATGGAATATCATCATTAAACTTTTACTCACTAACTTTTCAAAGTAGAATCTATTTTAAGGGCTAAAATGAAAAATACACTAATTTTTACCAACTAACTTTACAAAAATGAATACTTATTAAAGAACAGTCCAAAATAAAATACTTTGACTCTAAAAAGGAGACGGAGTACCTTTTCAAGTTGAAAATGGTGTATAGTGTATACCAATATTTTTATTTTATTTAATACTGCCCTAGGGGCAACCGTTAGCATTTGCCATGAATATAATCCAGTGAAAGCGCAACTATCATGACAACATATCTTAATCACTCTCATTTCGCCACGTGTTTCAATAGTCCGACTCAGTACCCATTTCTAGACCTGGGTAACGGGTCGGGGTCGGGTCGTGTTCGTGTCGTGTCAGTCGGGTTCGTATCACAAATCACCCAACTCGAACCCGACCCATTTAGAATTCGTGTTTCTCAAGTCATGTCATTTTCGTGTTTCGTGTCAGAAATGCTCAACCATAACCCGTTAAATTCGTGTCCTGTTCGTGTCGTGTTATCGTGTTTGTTGCTCAACTCTATATAAAATTATAGATATACCATATATTATGTATATATGTTCGTGTTAATGACTGACACAGATTAGTAATTGTGTTAGTCGTATCAATTACGTGTCTCGCGTGTTCAACCTGAACCCGACCCATTTAGAATTCGTGTTCTCAAGTCGTGTCATTTTCATGTTTTGTGTCAGAAATGTTCAACCCTAACCCGCTAACTTCATATCCTGTTCGTATCGTGTCTCGTGTCCGTTGCCCAGCTCTACCCATTTCCTCCCAAAATGGCAAGACTGCCTCTCTTTTGTAGGCTCGAGAACAGCTGATTTTCACCCACAAAAGAGTCAAAGAAACCTTCACAGAAAACTGGAATTGGAACCACTGAGGTGGTAGCCCAGTTGGCAAGGGCTTTACTTCTCCCCAGCACAGACGAGGGTTCGAGGCCCCGGAGACACTTTGGTGTAAATTTCTGGTGGTGCCTCATGGCTTAATTTCGAAACCCGTCTGTGAACCAGGGAGGGGGCTTCTATGCCAACTGTGCACTGAAGTGGTGCTGTGGTGATGGCCCGTCTTCCCGGACGGTAGCTATGGCTCGAACCGGACATTCTACGGCGGGTTTGGAGCCCCTATGGTTACGCCCAAGGAGGGTTGCTACGCTGGTCGCCCCCTCCAGCCCTTTTGACTGTCAAAAAAAAAAAAAAAGAAAAAGAAAACTGGAATTGGAACCCAGAGGACGCCGCTGATTTGCAGGTGGGAGGAAAGGAAGGAAGGGGGTGTTTCGGTTTATCAATAAAATTTTTATCCGGATAAAAAAAAAATGAAATTTTAGAAACGGAGTATAATTTCAAACTCAAAAATTATGTGTTTACGTAAATAATTTTTTTATCAATATAAATTTTTTTTGATAGATTTCATTGATATTTTTTAAACCGTGAAAAAAATTAAAAAGTTAGTTCTTTTAAAAAAAGAAACTTTAAAAAGAAAGAAAGCGGAAGTACCTAAATGGTTTTTCAGGGGTCTTCAGGTTGTGTCTCATCCAATATGTATCTGTACACGCAGTCGAATATATATGTCGAGAGGCACAGCCATCCCTCCACATCCTAGAAGATGGGGGAACAGTATTTGTTAGAGAAGCTAGAATACAAGATGATGAGCACAGCTGGTCAAGTCATACACTGCAGAGGTGTTGCTCTCTCACACATGCTTTTAAATTGTGGTATCGGAAAACATACCAGTGATACGGGCATATATCTCGGCTGATGATATTGGACCGTATCGGCTGATACTTGAGTAAACAATGGTATCGGAGGTCTAAAATTCCATTATATAATGGCCGATATGCTACGTAACGGCCTTTATTATAAACCCTGCTCTCGCATTCTTTGAATTTGAACATACTACTATTTTTTCTTGGCCTACTATTTTCTCTTGGCCTCCTTAATTGTTAAGGGCAATTACTGTATTTTTGCTTGTTTCGTTTGTTCTATATTTTGGGAAAAATTGGGAACTTCCAAGTAGTTTGCTTGTTATGGTTTCATGTTGGGTTGAGTTTCTGTTACTCATGTCTTCCTTTGTGTTTATTGAGAATGTAACTATTCTTGTTGGGGATTTAATTTGGAATCTCTCAGATTTGAATACTTCGAACAATATTTCCATGTTTTAATGTTCCTAGGAAAAGAAAAATTTACAACCCAAGTATTACCAAAACTATCTTATTATTGCAAATGTTTGTATTAGGGCTATCCAGATGTGCCGTAGAATACAAATAGGTTACTCTCTGACTATAATGTGTCAACAAGGGAACAAGAATTTCCCTTTCGAATTAATTACAGTGGTTTTTTTTCTTTTGTATGTGTCATAGTTTTGTCATTTATGTTGGACGATATAAACATTTTCGTATCATCACCGACTAATTCAATGTGTGTACACTCCAGCTGCCGTTGCATGGGAAGCCGGGAAGCCACTGGTGATTGAAGAAATGGAGGTGGCTGGCGCCTCCGTAGGCGATGGAAGTCCGTGTGAGGATCCTTTTCACCTCCCTCTCTGCCACACTGATGTTTACTTCTGGGAAGCCAAGGTAACTAACTAAATTTCAATAGGCGATATGTTTTGGCGTATATTACTCCGTTTCCTCAATTGTTGGTCCCTTAGAGAAATACCAATTTATCAAGCGAACATCATTGTTGCACTCTCTATATTTTGCTTTACCCTTATACTATTGAGTACTAAAGGAGTATCACATCATTGCCTTTTGACAATTGTTGTTAATAATTTGAAAAGGGAAGTAAACTTATAAACTTTTGTCCAATTACTTTGGAAGATGGACAATTTAGATACCTGTTTCCTTACGCCATTGATATTTCTTTCAAATTTTGAAGGACTTGGTGCCACATTGAATGTTGCAAAACCAACAAAAGGGTCCACGGTGGCAATTTTTGGATTAGGAGCTGTCTGTCTTGCGGTAAGTTTCACATCTCTTAAGAACTGAGGCTTTACTTTGTCTGGCAAGTGGAATACTATAATCATCTGATTTCCAATTACTAGGCCGCCAAAGGGGCAAGGATTGCAGGTGCTTTGAGGATTATTGGGGTTGATTTGAACGCAAAGAGATTTGATCAAGTTCATTCAACTATTGCATTTTTCAACTCAAACTTTTCAATAACCTCACCTAAGATTAGAGATTTGACGAAGGTTATTCAAGTTGCTTTGACGTTGAATTTGTTGTTCATGTTAACAGCCAAGAAATTTGGTGTGATGGAATTTATGAACCCAAACGAACATGATACGCTTGTTCAAGAGGTATTGCCCTTCAAACCATCATATAACTGTTGAGGTGCAGAAAGAACAGGTCAAACGAATTGGTCCTAGTTTCTTACTTTCTTGTTTGCAGGTGATTGCCGAGATGACTGATGGAGGAGTTAACCGTAGTGTTGAGTGTACGGGAAGTGTCAATGCCATGATCTCTGCATTTGAATGCGTTCATGATGTAACTTCTTGTGAACTCTTATAGCTGTATTTGTAAAAATTTCTCACTATTGGCTCTAGAAAACTAGAATGAACAATTCCTTAGTTTCAGGGATGGGGTGTCGCTGTACTTGTTGGTGTGCCAAACAAAGAAGACGCTTTCAAAACCCATCCGATGAATTTCTTGAATGAGAAAACCCTCAAAGGAACCTTCTTTGGCAACTATAAATTGTGCTCTGACCTCCCTTCTGTGGTGGAAAAATACATGCACAAGGTACACTTCTCTGCACACATGACTATTCTTTCAGAAATCCATAATATCTTGCAGATTTGTTGGAACTCTAGTTTTGTTTTAATTAGTTATCATATCATTGGATGAAACTTGGAAAAAAAAATTACTATGTGGAAAGTTATTCTTTATGTGTTTCTTTGATCTGGGCAGGAGCTTGAACTGGAGAAATTCATCACCCATGAAGTCCTGTTCTCAGAGATCAACAAGGCTTTTGATTATATGCTAAAAGGAGATGGTCTCCGATGCATAATCTGTATGAATGCTAAAAGGAGATGGTCTGCAACGCATAATCTGTCGTATGGATGCTTAGAGACAGACTCCAGTCTCCATTAAAGATTGCCAAGTCCCTGAATGTGGAAAGAAGTTGACAAGGAGAAATAAAATGAAGTAGAAAGTCAAACTATCAATGTGGTTTTGTTGTATCATGTACGCATGTAGGCCAACAACAATGGTGATGTGCGGAAATTATGTTTTCACTTGTAACAAAATGGTACGAATTATGCCATACTTAAAAGAACTAAATTATCAACACTGGCAGCTCTCAGAGAGAGTGTTCACTGTTTTGTAATGTTTTCTTTTTTGGTAGCTCTAGGTCATTGTGGTTTGCTTTCTAGCTTGTTGTTTTGTTCTAGATTATGCGCCTTCGCACCTGTATTTGGTTTTGGTTAAAATGCAAATTTACTTACCAAAAAAAACATTGGGCTAAGGTATAATTATGTAAATCTCATCTAAATGACTTGGTGGTGGAGTCGTAGATGAGAGACACAAAGATCCCCAGGGTCGGCATAGTACCTTGGGGAGTTGTAAGGGCAGAGTCCTTGTAAACCCCCCAAACAAACATACAAGTTAATCCTCGAGCATAACTTCGGTCAGGCAAGGGACAAAATTTCTTTCTGCATCGATCAACCTCAACCATGTGGGAGAGCCTGCGCCCAATCTGCTTTGATTTCAATCTTGATGTTCTTCTCGAATACATAACAGTTTCAGACAATTTCACTGAAATTACGCTGAAGGTGACAAATGTACGGGTTTGAATAGGTTAAACCGGGTCATGGGTCAGACCTTTGGGTAGCTCAATTGGTCGTGTAGCTCCCTTTGGGAGTTGTGGGTTCAATTCCTATGGATAGGAGATCAACTCCTTGTGGTAATACTAACTTCTAACACTCCCCACCAACCCCCGCTCAATGTTGACAAAATAAAAAATAAAAAAATGTGTCAAGGGTCAGATTTTTCCCTTTCCTGGAACGTGGAATCCTACATTAGCAAATGGAAGTTGTAACGAAAAGATTCTAGTACACACCTTCATTACAAATTTGTGTCTCTTTTATGAATATTTGTGGCTCTTTTAATGAATTTTTGTGGCTTGTTTTTTTTTTTTTTTCGGTGCACAGTACACACCTTCCAAAAATTGTAACTTTGCGAATTTTTGTGGCTGTTTATTCATGAATTTTGGTGCTTACTTTTAAGAATTTTGGTGGTGTTAGTTTCTGAATTCTTGTGGTAAAGACGGCGCAAGTTAAAAAAGATGGCTCAAAGTTACGAATTTTTGTGGCATTGTTTACGAATTTTTGTGGTCTGTTTATGAATTTTTGTGTTCCAATATACACATTTTTGGGTGTGCAGTTATGAACTTAATTTTGTGGTGATTTACGAATCTTTGTGGCTCAAAATACAAAGTGAATACTGTACACCTAAAAATAGGTACTAACGAATAACAATGATCAATAAAGTTTTTGAAATCTGGTTGTATTCATAATAACGAATAAAAAAGTACTCCTGAAAACATAAATTATTTTTCTCCGTCTTCATTGCAAGAGGATATTTATACTCCGTATTTTACATATCACTCCGCATAAAATGTGCGCTAAGAAATTCATGCAACATTCGTGAAAAAATGATTTTAGAACCGTGTTTGGCTTACTGAAAAAAGTTAAAGATTAAATAAGAAATTGACTCCAATGATTTTCATTTACTGATTAGTTGAAGAAAGTTACTAGTAACTTTTAGATTAGTGTCTTTTGAATTTTACTGTTTCTATGGATTATGCTTGTTTCTATAGAGTTGTGTAAATTCATTAACACTTGTTCGGATCAGTGGTTTTGTCTCATCCTTTCGTGAGCTGTTTGGAATTGTCACAAATGCTTTTCATTTTTTATTTTCGGTTACCAAGATATTCAAATGGGCTACTCTGCATATCAATTAGGAAATATTGCTCTCAAACCACATAGTCATCTGTAAGGGACTTCACTGCACCTATTCATTTAAGTATATTTTTTTCTTATTTTGCATTGGTTGATAATTGTCGGTGGTATTATATATGGTGCGCGAAAATCCTAATGCAGTATGACAGAATAAAAGCCAAATTGACAGCCTCATCCATCATCAATCGCTTCAAATTTCAACATTTTTTGGCCAACAACAGTGATACGAACTGCAGACATCTTTTAAAGAAAATAGTAATTCAGAAGATCAACTTGATCACATAGCGATACATATATAAACACGTCGTATACAGTAACAATGTGAACCGTCTAATTTATAAAATCCATTAATATATTCATAGATGTCTAAATCAAATTACTAATTCTTCTAATAGAAAAACTATAATATTTGGAGGGCTTTGTTAGATAAGAGTAGGTAGCAATTTGCTTATTCTAACTACTCCCTCCATTCCTATTTAATTGTACATTACGGTTTTGCGTGCATTTTCAATGGTTTATATCTTTCGACGTATATTGCTAAAAATATACAATATAAATATTGTTTAATAGATCTCAATTTTTTCTAGAAGACAATGATTTCGAAAACTGCAATATGGATCTTGTTTAATAAATGTCAATTTTGTCTATAAGACAATGATTTCAAAAACATAAAATATAATATACATCGAGAAATATAAGCCGCTGAAAATGTACGCAAAACTGTAGTGAACAATTAAATAGAGACGAAAGGCGTATTTTTTGTGATTCCGATTTAAAAAAGAAAACATTTTTTTTTCCTAAACACAACCTACTACGTAGTGGATAATGCACATATAATTTTAAAAAGTTCGAATATAAATCCATTTTTCTCAATACATTTTTTTACCGATATCAGTATTTTTTTCATGTTAAACATTGCCAACTGAGCTGTGGTTACTGGTTAGTATGTTTGAAAGGGGAAAAAAATTACTCCTATTTTTGTGACAATGTCTAGGGATAAAAATTACTCCATTTGTCCCTATTTTTGTCCAATCTCGAAATGTGCTCCCTTCCAAAAATGTTTTTATTTTTAATTTATAACATTTTATATAATTTTGAAAAACTTTGTCCTATAGAACTGCAAAAGAGATTCACATAACATGTCAAAAACTTTACTATAAATTGAATTATAAGGTTTTAAGTGGTTTGAAATTGTGAAAGAGTGAAAATGAACAAACAATTTGGGACGGGAAGTAAATTGAATATCGTATCCAGCAATAGCGAAAATATAATAACAGAAATGATACTCACTCGATAGAAATGCTCAGATTATGTGCACTAATTGGTGTGTGGGGCCTACTACGGGTCTCATATAAACATCCAAACTGTTCATTAAATATAAAATATTTTTTTAAGGACTTCGTAAAAAATCAGCAGCCAAGGTACAGTGAGAATTGGGTGCTGAGTAGGATTTATTAGAACACGTCGACGCTGCTACTCACACGGCAGAAACGCACAGATCTGAATTGTTCATTAACTGTAAAACATTTTTTCAAGTGTTCTCACTAAAAATCAGCTCAATTCGATACCTATACTTGCTGACTTATAGGCATTGAATTGAGCTGATTTTTAGTGAGAACACTTGAAAAAATGTTTTACAGTTAATGAACGGTTCAAATCTGTGCATTTCTGCCGTGTGAGTAGCAGCGTTGACGTGTTCTAATAAATCCTACTCAGCACCCAATTCTCACTGTACCTTGGCTACCCAATTGGCCGGGCCACCTATCTTCTGTGGGGTAGAGAACACCTGATTTTCATCAAGGCAGAGTCAAAACAGGAAAACTGGAACTGGAACCCGAAGGGCGCCGCTGGATTTTGCAGCAGTTTCTTTATTTTTCCTGCTTCCAAAATCCGAAAGAAAAAACAGCGGAAGGAATGGTTTTCAGCTTTTTACAGGTTGTGTCTCCTCATATGTATCTCTACGTCAATATGTATATATATACTTTGAGAAGCACAACCATCTCTCCACAAAGAAGAAGAAGAAGAAGAAGAAGAAGAAGAAGAGTATTTGTTGGAAAATCTAGAGAGAGAAGAAGAAAGCTATAGAAATAGAAGATGGTTGGCACAGCTGGTCAAGTCATACGCTGCAGAGGTATTGCTCTCACAGTCTTAGAATTCGAACGCACAATCCTATTTATTCTTGCCCTCTTTAACTGTTCATGGCATTTGATGTATTTTTTTCTCGTTTATTTCCTTTGTTACGTTTTGTGGAAAATTGAGGAATTCCGAATGGCTTTTTCTTGTTCTGATTTTATTTGGGGTGGAGGGTTTCTCCAATGTGCACTTTTTCTTCTTCTTGTGTCGATAATGTAACTAGGGCTGTTTGGATTTGGGGCTACAAGGATTTTGAAAATTTTCATCAATATTTTGCTGTGTTGTTTATTCAATGTTCTAGGAAAAATAACTCAAGGGTTTGGCCTGGTGGTTAAGGCAACTTAAGGTTTTGCTACCTACTAAGGTCTTGGGATCGGAACATTTTAGGTGCTATCAACCCCTTTGGGACCGGTTCATATGGAACTTTGCTTTGGATTTAAGTGTTTGAACCCCTTTTCCAACCCTGTCTTTCATACTAAACCAGATGGTACTGTTGAAATAAGCTTTCTGAAGGATACATTGTCGGCTTCCTCCCATCCTGTCATTTTTCCATCACAAATCAACATGATTGATTCTACAACCGGCCCTCCCATCAAGTACTTTCAACCATCTGGCCTTCCAGTACCCCTCTAAAGGATGGTGGGATTGATCCTTAGGATTAGTTGAGGTGAGGTGTGCTAAGCTGGCCCAAACACCAAAGTTAAAAAAAAGTGTCCTAGGGAAAATGAAGGAAAGAATAAAGGGAAACCAATGTAGACCCCAAATGACATAATATCACAAAAACTATTTGCTACCAGTTGCGATCTTTGACAAATAATATGGGTTCAACATTTAGCATTATTTTAAAACACTGATATCGACTCCTTAATGGGGTCTAGTTTTGGTTGAATGTACATTCATGACCTTGAATTTCACAGAGTTGCTTGTATTCATTGCTTCGAAACTAATGTGATGCTCATCTATTTTCCATATTTCTAATGCTGTATCCATAAATGATTTCGGTATGGATGGCTTTGAAGTACTGGTATTATCTTCATAGTATCTTAGTCATCGAATTTAGTATTCATTTCCATCAATGGATGATCGATTTGTGGAACATTCGGAGATTATGTTAAACTTGCGAAATGGGGCTTGGAAAGACTAGTTGAAAAAGAACTTCATAGCCTTTTGATGAATCCCAAAAGAAGATGATAGTTTGAACTTGAAGATACACTAGGAGCAAGTCGCACGGACTCTTCTAAATGTATGAAGTTCCCGTGTCTGACACTCAACACTGGGATTTGGGTACGCGATACGCGGCCAATATCTAATATATTGGAAAATTGAAATGCTTGATGAGATTTCACCAGTTCACCCACGACAATAGAAGTGTACTAGACAATATGTAAATTTTGTCATGTTACAGTGTCCTCAAAACATGGCTATTAGACGAAGCCGAGTCATTCGATAATTAGACACATTACCCGCACACGATACCCTTATGTTTACTAATATATTAGCTTTCAGAAGATTAGAATGTGAAAAACGTCAACAATCCTTTTGTCAAACTTAAGCAGATGAGCTATTGTAAGCAGTATTTAGTCTCTTTAATATGTCAACGGACTTGATTTCGAAAAATTAATTTAGTTTTTCTTTTGTAAGTACTGTAGTTTTGTAGCTTCTCCCATAGAACATGTTATTTGTCTTTTATGATTATTGGCTAATTCAATGTGTGTATGTTGCAGCTGCTGTGGCATGGGAAGCCGGGAAGCCACTGGTGATAGAGGAAGTGGAGGTGGCACCTCCACAAGAAATGGAGGTCCGTCTGAAGATCCATTTTACCTCCCTCTGCCACACAGATGTTTACTTTTGGGAAGCCAAGGTAACTGACCACCCTATTAAAATCAATCCATTTTGGCATAAATTATATGATAAATAGTAAACTCAGTTCTACAATTTTTTCGCGTTGGCATAATAAATTTGGATATTAATGTGCAGGGACAAACACCATTGTTTCCTCGCATATTTGGGCATGAGGCTGGCGGGTATGAATTTCCTTTGTTCTTCTTTCCTTTCCCCTTTTTAATGTTGGCCGGAAAATAAACAGATGAAAAGGTTAAAAACTCACCTTTTTCACCTTTTTGCCCAAAAACAGACTTCAAATATCCAAAAATGTCTTTTTGTTGTTTCCTGAAGGAGCGTTGTTTCAGAAAACTTTCCCGAATTGATATCCTGAAAGGGAATTTTTCTTGTGTGTTTTCCTGAAATAAAAACAAAAAACAGAAGGTGAAAAGGATACCAAATAGGTCGTAAAGCTAAATCTAGTTCCACTCTCGCCTACTTTTTGTTATTGTGAAAAATTTAGATGTCCCTTTCATATCTCCCTCCTACCAGTTTCATTTTGTCTTTCTTAATGTGTTCGGTTTTTTCATGTGGTTAGGATTGTTGAGAGTGTGGGGGAAGGTGTGACAGATCTTAAACCAGGGGATCACGTCCTCCCGGTATTTACTGGTGAATGTAAAGAGTGTCGGCATTGCAAGTCAGAGGAGAGTAACATGTGTGACCTCCTCAGGATAAACACTGACCGAGGAGTCATGCTCAACGATGGCTAGTCAAGGTTCTCAATCAAGGGAAAACCAGTTTACCATTTTGTTGGAACTTCTACTTTTAGCGAGTTCACTGTGGTGCATGTTGGTTGTCTTGCCAAGATTAACCCTGCAGCTCCACTCGACAAAGTTTGCATTCTTAGTTGTGGAATTTCTACAGGTTAGCAGAGGAATTTTTGTTAATCAGCTTAGATGATTCACAAAAACCGTTCCTCCATATCTAATGATTTCTTTCTTTTGCAGGTCTTGGTGCGACATTAAATGTGGCAAAACCGAAGAAGGGGTCTACAGTGGCGATTTTTGGTTTAGGAGCTGTCGGTCTTGCGGTGAGTTTCGCCTCTTTAGAAATGAGGCTTTGCTTTCTTTCCTTTTTTTCTGCTGATGCCAGGGAAATGGAATACGGAGTTCTAAATTGTCTATTTTAAATGACTAGGCTGCTGAAGGGGCTAGAATTGCAGGTGCTTCTAGAATTATTGGGATTGATTTGAACTCAAAGAGATTTGAAGAAGGTGAGTCAAATAAGGTGAACAGATGTTTTCGATTAATTACAACCCGACTATAAAGTGCATTTTGCAATTACATATTGTTAGTTAAATTGACATTAAAATCAGGTTAAGCGTTTAGTTCTAAGCTATGTATCAAGGCCATTGATAGGGATCTTGGTTTGAACACGGAGATGATTTAAAATCTTAACTGGCCACTACATGGTAGAAATATTGCTGTCAATGATAACATTGGCATTACAAAGCAGCAAAAACTAGCGTTTTTGGTCGTGGACTAGCATCATGGTTCACTTTAGGACCACAACCGGAAGAAAAACAATCTAAAAGCCTTCGTTTTCTTCGCACTTTGATGTTTATTTCCTTGTACTTGTTAACAGCCAAGAAATTTGGTGTGACGGAATTTGTGAACCCAAAAGAACATGAGAAGCCTGTTCAAGAGGTATTATCCTTGCAGATAATCTATCATATGGACGTGAACAAAATACCTTGCACATCTTAAAACATATTTTGACGTCAGTTTCTTACTTTTTTTAGGTGATTGTTGAGATGACTGATGGAGGAGTTGATCGAAGTGTGGAGTGTACTGGAAGTGTCAACGCCATGATCTCTGCATTCGAATGTGTTCATGATGTAAATGCCTCAATTTCAAATGCCTATACTAATATTAGTCAATTCTGAACTCTAGAATCTGAAATCACTTATTCTGTTTTTTGGTAGGGATGGGGTGTTGCAGTACTAGTTGGTGTGCCAAACAAAGACGATGCTTTCAAAACCCATCCGATGAATGTGTTGAATGAAAAAACTCTCAAAGGCACCTTCTTTGGCAACTACAAACCGCGCTCTGACCTCCCTTCTGTGGTGGAAAAATACATGAGCAAGGTAAGTCAAATTACCTACACACATAACTAGTTTAGGTTAATTATCCTCCACTTTTATCTAGAAGTAAGCAAAGAACTCCCATCAGTGTAGTTTCACATTTAACTGAAGAAAAAAAAAAAGAACTTCATTGGACAGTGACGGGTAAAAAATCATAATGCTTGAAGTTAGTTCTATGAGTTGCCATAGATTTATCTGATTTGTCTAGTTATGAAACTGAATTCAGAATGTAAGCTGAATCAGGAGGTTTTTTGATGTCGAAGGGTCATGATGCGTGCATTTTCTCATTGCTGATGTTTTGTTTCTTATATGGGCAGGAACTTGAACTAGAGAAATTCATAACCCATGAAGTCCCTTTTGCTGAGATTAACAAGGCTTTTGAGTACATGCTAAAAGGAGATGGTCTCCGATGCATCATCCGCATGGATGGTTAGACAGGAATACTGAATGCAAGATTTCCACGCCCCTACTCGTGAAAAGAAGTTTCCAAGCATAAGTGTAATAAAATGAAAGGTTGATTCATGAGGCGGTGGATAAGATCTATTTTCTTTCATTGTATAAGATAAGAAACATGGTGCCGATTTGTCGATATTATGTTGCTGCCTTGCTGGTGTTAAATGATATACATTGCATTTTCCTTCACAAATGAGCCATCGGATCTGCAGTGTGATAGCAAGATTATTAAAGATGAGCCTAACATACAGCAGTTATGCAAACTTAGAACATTTGTGATTCCATACTCCATAGGTCTCACGTTGCTTGGAAATAAGAATTAGCGGGGTGCTTAAAACACCTTGAAGGTGACGACACTTTTACAGGGCGCCTTCTCAATGGGTATGGTTTCCGAAAATCTGATTCGGCCTTCGGTGTGATGTTGGGCTCTTTGATTCCCCCACATGGTCTGTTTGGGTCTCCAAGGCGTTTGGCGGATTCGTGTCATCTAATTATCTTCATACGTGTGATCCAGTTAGGAATAAGTTTTAAAATAAGTAAAGGCCTACAATTTTTTGTATTGTTATATTTAAAAAAAGGGAAAATGACGACCAAAGACGTGTTTTGATAATTAATACCCGTTAAGAAGATTTTGTTCATTAACAAATATTCTTAGCATGTCTTTAAAATGTATTAATTATCAAAACATGTCCTGAGCCGTCATTTTCCCTTAAAAAAATTAGTCCAAGGTCCACTCTAGATGTTTGGAGTACCAAGGCCTAGTCCACTAACATGACAATAATTCTACCTCCACATTCATTCACACACTCATTTACACACCCCCACTCACAATAAGTCACCCATTTACACACTCTCACTGAGTGGGGGTGTGTAAATGGATGTGGTGGTAGAAGGACTCTTTTTAGAAAAGGTTAGGATCCATTATTTTGTAATTTCTAAAGTGTGAGGTCCACACCTTATTTGTAATAGCACAAAAATACCCTCAATAAAATTATCGCACCAAATCACCACCGCAAAGTTCACCGGAAATCTATCCGGTGTCGGAAAGTTCGCAGGAAAAGTTTTCGGCGCGGAAAAGTCCGCCGGCTCCAGAAGTCTACCAGAAAATTTGCCAACGTCGTAAGTCTGCCGAAAAAGTTGTCAACTCTCCGGAATTGGTCGCCTGGTGCCGGCTATGATGACCCGGCTATGATGACCGGAGATGCGAAAGAAGATGTTGACCAATGAAAATATTGACTATGTAATAAAAATAAATAAATAAATAAAGTTCAACAGATAATCTTATTTGTTGATGTTATTGACATAACATAGAGTCCAAGCTTTATAGATAACTATATTTGTCTATATTGTTAGCAATATACAGAAAATAAATTTGGACATATAGCATTATCAATTGATGTTATTGGCATAATAAAAAATTCAAATTTTCATAGATAACTATATATGTCTGTAGACTGTATCGTTGGTATGGTATATAGAACTGATTTGGACAAACAGCATTACCTATTGATGTTATTAATTTGCCTAATACAGAGTTAAGATTTTCATTGATAACCATACACGCCTGTATTGTTGGCAAGATACAGAGAACAATATTGGACATATAACATTATACGTTGATTTTATTGGCATAACATAGGTCCAGATTTTCATAGATAACCATATATGTTTGTGTTGCCACCATAATTTTTGATTGGGATAAAAAAAAAAAACCATAATTTTTGATTTTTATTTTTTTTATCAAATAGTCACTAACTATCACCGGTCATCATCTATTCTCAATCGGTCAAATATTTTCTTTCCCACCAGTCGTCATCTCCGACTCCGTACGATCGCACTGACGACTTCCGGCACCGGCCAACTTTCCTTTCCGGCGAACTTCCTGTAGATGATGTGGCGAGAGGGATAAATAATGTTTATTTAATATAAAGGTATTTTTGTTTTAGTGGGTTTGATCATGACGGAGAAAAATGTGGATTTTGCTGCTCATCTGATGGAAGTCAACATGGTGGATGCAGTGTTGGATTTGTTGGGGAATTTGGCTTTTCCATTGATAATGCTTAGCACTTTGCTTCTGAGGAGTTCTTCTGCAAATTAATACTCCTGGAGGGGCCTGTCCTGCCTTTTGGACTAGGAAGGCATGCTGAAACTAACATTATCCCCCAATATATTCTTGTCAAATTCCAACAGACTAATCAGGGTTGCTGGGGATAGGTTGAAGATGATGTAAGCTTGTTTCTCCTTTAATCAAAGAATCAACTAAATAAAAATAAGAATAAACTAATGTGGGTACATCTGCAGCATTGCCCAAGTAAATTGGGATTCTGTGGGACTTGTGAGCCACTCTTTAGTTTGTGGTATTCTATCTATCCGGTAGCAATCCAACTTGCTTTTATTTTATTTCCATGGCATCTTCAAAGGATATCAAATGAATTGCTATAATCAAATCCATCACTGTGATTAAAGTCAACTCACCTGTTTGAATAATCTAACTCAGCTGCACCCTTTCTACCCAACCGGCATTCTGTGGGCTAGAGAACATCTGAATTTTCATCAAAACACAGAGTCAAAAGGCCAACTCAATTCACACTGGTATTCGAACTTGAAGGGTGCCGCTGGATTTGCAGCAGTTTTTTCTAGCTTCCAAAAACCAAAAAAACTGTGCTAGGAAAGGAAGTAGTATATGGTTTTCAAATCTGATCAGTTTGTGTCTCATGCAATATCTATATGTATATCGAGATGTACTTATATGTTGCGATGCACAAGCATGTCTCCACATCGGAGAAGAAAAACAACAGTATTTGTGAGAAAATCTCAAGAGAGAAAGTGAGAGGGAAAGCTAGAAGAAGATGGTAAGCACAGCTGGTCAAGTCATACGTTGCAGAGGTTCTCTCACATCCCTTCTAACTAACTGAAATTCCTCTCGGCTGACTGCTGATTTTCGCAAATTGTTTTCTCTTGCCCTCTCTAATTGTCGGTGATGGCGTGTGTGCTTTCAGGTGTTTTTCAAAAGCAAAAGATGGCGTTGGAGTATAATTTTCAGCTGTTTCCTTTGTGCTTAGTAGTAATCTGTTAGCTTCCCAAAAAGTTTTCCTGTTCTAGTTTTAAAATAGATTTTGGGAGGTTCAATTTTTCCTGGGCTGAGAATAAATCTTGTGCTGTTATGGTTATTAGGAATATTCCAAAGATTGTGCGAATTTTTCGTCAAAATTTTGTTATTGGGTTTAAAGAAGACTAGTAAATAGATACTATCTGCTAATGTACCTTATATTCCTTAAAAATATAGTCTATAGCCAGAAGCAATCGTAATCCGTAACCAAGATTGTGGAGTTCTCTTCATAATAATTGAATCATTCATTTTCAATGTATTAGCACAGATGTTTCATCTATCCGTCCAACATAGATATTGCACTTCAAACTTATGACCAAACAGAGCCTTATGAATGCGCTATGCCATTAAGAGCATATATCTATTTAGTCAATTCAATCTTTCAATGAGAAACTGCATCGATGATC
>BPLS01031034.1:0-50074 GCA_019656275.1 Rhododendron kiyosumense | reverse complement strand
CGGTGACATTTTTCGCTTACATGTAGTGATTTTATCCCTTTCTTTGCTCTCTTTTTATGAGGGTTGTATTGTCTCCCCTTGATGGAGATTTTGTCAGTTTTAGATTAGTATCGACCAATTCAATTGTTGCACACTGCAGCTGCTGTGGCATGGGAAGCTGGAAAGCCACTGGTGATAGAAGAAGTGGAGGTAGCGCCTCCACAGGCGATGGAGGTTCGTGTAAAGATCCTGTTTACCTCCCTTTGCCACACTGATGTTTACTTCTGGGAAGCAAAGGTAACTATCTACGTTTTGAGGATAAATCTTTGCTCACATTCTATTAATTAGGAATAATAGACCAAGTTCAATGAATTTTGTTGTTTGCGTACTAATATCTGCATATTTCTTTGAAGGGACAAACTTCATTATTTCCTCGTATATTTGGGCACGAAGCTGGCGGGTATGAGATCTTAAGTCGAATCTACTTCAGCTTTGCTATTTCAATTGCTACGATTTTTAATGATCATGTATATCTTTTATCTTTGTGCTTCCATAGTTTTCACTCTTGCACTGCGTTCAGGATAGTTGAGAGTGTTGGCGAAGGTGTGACGGATCTTAAACCAGGGGACCATGTTCTTCCTGTATTTACTGGGGAATGCAAAGAATGTCGGCCTTGCAAATCGAAGGAGAGTAACATGTGTGACCTCCTCAGGATAAACACTGACCATGGAGTGATGCTCAATAATGGCAAGTCAAGGTTCTCAATTAACGGGAAGCCGATTTACCATATTGTTGGAACTTCTACATTTAGCGAGTACACCGTGACTCATGTGGGTTGTCTTGCCAAGATCAACCCTTCTGCTCCACTCGACAAAGTTTGCGTTCTTAGCTGTGGAATTTCGACAGGTTGGGATCGAAAGTTTACCAATTTCCATGAACTATTTTCATTGATATCATGTTTACTTGTGTTCTTTTCTTCTCCTTTGAAGGTCTTGGTGCCACATTGAATGTTGCAAAACCCAAAAAAGGGTCCACTGTGGCTATTTTTGGATTGGGCGCCGTCGGTCTTGCGGTGAGTTAGTCATCGATCTCTTAAGAAATAACCATTTAAATTTTTGTTTCTTAATTGCTGGTGTCATGAAACTAGATCATCCAAATTATTTGATTCCGATTGAATAGGCGGCCGAAGGAGCTAGAATTGCTGGTGCTTCGAGGATCATTGGGGTACATTTGAACTCAAAGAGATTCGAACAAGGTGAGTCAAATAACTTCAACTAAAAGTTAGTTTCCTCAAGTCAAAACATTAATTTAAAGTGCAGTATGCAACTATAATTTGTCAATAAACTGATCTTAAAATTAGAGAACTTTTCCAACAGCTGCCAAGACCCGGTAGGAGATTCCCTTCTCTTTATCGTTATCGGTCAATCGGCTAAAACACCAGAAACACCCGAGCTAATGATAGAGGCAAGAACACTTTCCTGCAAGGCCTTACTATAACCAACCTCACAGATCCAACTCAATCTTTTACACCGATGTATTGTACTCTCTTGAACAGGTCATCATAAGAAACGATTTACTTCTATGCTATGTTACATAACATGAGTCTTGTTTTCAACACGGAGGTGATTTAGACTTTGGTAGTTATATAGCTGTCAATATCAAGGGGATGGTATGAAGTTTCTGATCTAGACATTGGTAGTTTCTACTACGGAGCCTACTACGGAGCCTGTTGTAAACTTCCCACAAACTCCCTTTCACCCGAAAACCCAAAGGAAATAGGGTCTAAAATCCTTCTATACTTTACAGCCAAGAAATTTGGGGTGACCGAATTTGTGAATCCAAAAAAACACGACAAGCCTGTTCAAGAGGTACTATCCTAACACCTATCACCCACGATACTGAGGCGAACAAATCACCTATCAAAGACCTTCAAACACATGATCTGAGCTTCTTACTCTTTCTTGCTTTCAGGTGATTGTTGAGATGACTAGCGGAGGAGTCAACCGAAGTGTGGAGTGTACTGGCAGTGTCAATGCCATGATATCTGCATTTGAATGTGTTCATGATGTAAATTTCTACTAAACTCTTCCATTTCGTCAAGGAAAAAATTTAATTCTTGATTCGAAGTTTAATGTCTGATTCTTGCTCGCAGGGATGGGGTGTTGCTGTACTTGTTGGCGTGCCAAACAAGGATGATGCTTTCAAAACCCACCCGATGAATGTCTTAAATGAAAAAACTCTGACAGGAACCTTCTTTGGTAACTATACACCACGATCTGACCTTCCTGCTGTGGTGGAAAAATACATGAACAAGGTAAATTGCATTACCTATCTATTTATTGAACTAGTTCTGTTTTAGGCAACTAGGTCATCCTGTCCGCATTTCTTGAAACCCACATTCTAAATCTTGGTATTGGGACACTTTGTGGGTGTTGATGATATGGCGAAGTTATGAGCTGATAGCGGTAACATCATTCTATACATAGTAGGTAAATAATGGTATCAAATGTTCGGAATTCTGTTAGGTATAGGCCCGTATGTAACAAATTAAAATCCGTTTGGAAACCTGCTTCAAACCATGTAAAATCATTTCACCTATACACACGACGAACGGACTCCTTCAATAAGAAGAGAACTAGCTTTGATTACATGTCATATCATATCATTATACAATACATTTATCCTATTGTTCTTGTGTCTATTTCCTTTGAAATTAATTCGTGTAGGAGCTTGAACTGGATAAATTCATCACCCACGAAGTCCCGTTAGCAGAGATCAACAAGGCTTTCGAGTATATGCTAAAAGGAGATGGTCTCAGATGCATCATCCGTATGAATGCTTAAGAGCTAGCGATATCCTTAGTTCGAGACTCCTTGTCCTGAATGTGCAAAGAAGTTGATAAGACCCAAAAGTATGATGAAATAAAAGGTCTGTAGGTTGTTGGGAATTTTATCTTCTTTTGTCTCTTCTCTTATGTAAAAGAAACATGATGTAATCATTACGTATAAGAAGTTCAGTACATCTTTTTACAGTATGGTGCCTTGAGAACATTGCTAACTGTACCCATATCGAAATTACTAATAGTTAAGTCTTATCCAAACAGTGACTCTAGCGGCTCAAGATTGGCTCAAAACCCCAACCATGAACCTTGGCACTTAATTAATTAACAGTACTTCTGCTTAAATATGACATGTCTACAAATCAAACTGCCATGAATTCCAAGCCTCCAATATATGTTTCAGATCCTGTGTATTCTGTGGCTGTTCCAACCCATTGTCCCATCTTCGATCAAGGCGGTACGTGTTGACAATTTTAATTGAAAGCCCAAGTCACACAAAGTGCTTATGTGAGCGTGAAGGTGCGAGAGTGTGGAAAATGTCAATCTCATAAATCCTGAATTCTAAGGCATTTTAAAATTAAGTAAATCTGAGTTATTTACTTTAAAAGAGGAGTTGTATTAGAAATAAGTTAGTCGCCATCCTATTAGCTGGCCACTTCACAAACTCATATACATGGGCTCATGGATTTCGTCCTTGACTCCTTGTACACCGATCTTTGAACTAGCGTGATTCGCCACTCTCTACTGACGAATTATGTGGCTTAGCTCAAAACGAACTCTTTTACTTTGATATCGATGATTAGAAAACTACCCAACAAAACTACGAGAGTTGTGACAAAAAAATGTGAACACAAGAGCCCATAGGGATCCAAGTATTGTAAGGTGTAGAATCTCTGTACTAAGGAACAAGCATTCTAGAATCAAATGTGATCAAGAGAGGGTCCCTTTCCTTGTATCCGTGACCCGTGACCTCATTTTTGGCAACTGGCCAAATACCAAACAAGTCCTTAAAAGATTGCACGGTTCCTGCCAAACAAACCCTTCCATTCAATGAACACAAAACAACAATGACAACTCATTTCAGAGCAATAAATCAAACATTAAAATAAAGCAATATTTTTCAAGTAACCATAGAACTCAATTTTACAAGAACAATAAAGTGGGAAAATATCATCTATAGAAAAAAGAAGAGAGAATAATAAGGGAAATGTAGGAAAAATTTTACTCTTCAACCCTCCTTATTTTGTTGTTCTCTCTTCTCGTTCTTCTCAAATCATACTATGCAAAGATAGAACTAGGGGTTGGCTTATAGGAGCAGGGCCACACGATATTTGTGAAACTCCATAATTATCTTGTCTTTTTTTTTTTGTTTTATTTTTAAATCTTTACATGTTGCCCGCTACTGATTTGTATCCAAAATATGACTTACTAAAGAGTTGTTCATGTTTTATTTTAATCGGCAAAAGTTATTCATGTTGTAGTCCCTTGCATGTGAAATCCTCAATATTCCGTCCCTAAAATGATGGATTTTCTCTTCCCTTCCTTTTCACAAGTTCCAATAAAAGCATAAGCGCTCTTCTAATTCTTCACTTCATTGCCTTGTACAAGACTGAAGGCACTACGAAATTCTCTCTCTCTCTCTCCAATTTACTTCATCTCAACAATGACGACTTCTTCTTTTCTCTTGCTTTTCCTTGTATCCACTGCACTCCTCCACTTTTACCAACCAATTGTTCTTGCAAAGGGAGACACCGACTTGATCCAAAAGACTTGCAAAAGCACCAAATACTACGACTTGTGCTTATCTTCTCTCAAATCCGACCCAACGAGCCCTAAAGCCGACACAAAGGGCTTAGCAACAATCATGGTCGGAGTTGGAATCGCTAATGCAACTGCCACCGCCTCTTACTTGTCGTCACAAGTACTTAGCATCAGTACCGATACCTCACTGAGAAAAGTTATGAAGGAGTGTGCTGATAAGTATTCGTACGCTGTGAATGCGCTCCAATCTTCGATTCAGGATTTGAACTCGGAGACGTACGACTATGCTTACATGCATGTTATGGCGGCCGGGGACTATCCGAATGCTTGTCACAATGGGTTTAAGAGGTATGCGGGGTTGGCTTATCCACCTGAGCTTGTGGGTAGAGAGGACGGGTTGAAGCATATTTGTGATGTGGTTTTGAGTATCATTAATCTTCTTGGAAGGTGATTTTGATCAGCTTAATTAATTTCACTCAGGCGAATGGGACTTCTAATTGCATTCCCGTTTTCGGGTGCACGATATGGTGGCATCTTTTGGTGTAAACTGTAAATTTTTGTTTTCCTTAATTATGTATATTTTATTAGTTTCTCTTAAAATTATGGGCTATTACCAATTGTGTACTTTTTTCAAATTTGATTTATATATTTTTTATTTTTTCATCGAGATGAATAGATTAATTTAAAAAACAATTTGATGCAAAACTTGAGAAGTGTTTTGGCTCAATTTCGGAGTTGTTTCGAAGCTGTATGTAACCGTCTAGAACTGATTGTTGACTACAAGAAATTACACAATTGTCGACTAAAATTCCCGACTAAAAAGAACTGGTCGCCAATTGTTGAACAATTACCGACCAAATATTATTTTGTCAATAAATTTTATTATTAAACGCCAACTAAACCAATTTGGTCGCTAATTTTATATATTTGCCGACCAAAAGAAATTTTAGTCAGCGAATATCAATTATTTTCAATTTAAAAAATCAATAATTCGAATGCATTCCCTAACTAAATAATTTGGTTGGTAATATTGTTCTTTTGCAGACCAAAAAAAAATTTGGTTGGCGAATATCAATTTTTTTCCAATTTAAAAAATCAATAAATCAAATACATTCCCCGACTAAAACATTTGGTTGGGAATATTAGTTTTATTGCAGACTAAAAATAAATTTGGTTGGCAAATATCAATTTTTCAATTTAAAAAATCAATAAATCAAATACATTCCCCGACTAAAAAATTTGGTTGGGAATATTAGTTTTTTTTTTACTAAAAATAAAATTGGTCAGCAAATATCAATTTTTTCCAATTTAAAAAGTTTCAAGATTTAAAGGAAATATTTGTTCCAACCACATTGATCATGATGCAACCTTTACGATTGAAACCGTTCACATTTTTTTTCTTTTTAATCATAAGATTATCGTAAAATATTGGCTCGATCGGGTTAAGGAAGCCCCCTTTATCTGCATGCAAATTCAAATCTTAAAAAAAAATTGTTGTCTGATCAAGTTTCCATCCATATGCGGTTAACTTCATTCTTGGTATGAATGATCTAATTCATATTATATCAAAGATAGATGATTTCGATTGCCAAAAAAGAGCTCAGGCAGGGCTTTGTTAGTGCACTATAACACTTTAACGTCTCCGAACGTATTAAATTCAATCATGTTGTTGCCAATATCGAATGATCTCCAATTTTGGTGACCATGCTATAATCGATAAGAAGTGAAATCTTAACGGTTCAGATCAAGCAATTTAGATAAGAACATTTAGATAAGAACATTACCAGCCAAATAATTTGGACAAAAGAAGTATTATTATTTAACCGAAAATCTTAGCTCTTTAATTAAGTGCACTACTCGATAGTCATCCATAAATAATGTGTCGTATGGAGTATGTTTCAAAAAATGTCTAGCATCCTTTCTTTATATATATGGAGTATGTCTACCATCCTTGGTGGTATGGAGTATGTCTCAGAAAATCTTAATTAGCTCTTATATGTACTGCTTATGTTCTAGGCTTGGTGATTTTCTTTCCTATGTTTCTTCTCTGTCTCTGTAATTTGTTAATTTGCCTTTAACATCCTCTGCAACGATTCTTCTTCTGAAGTAGTTATCTGAAAACTCTACTCCCATGGCTGTCCACTCATTATGTAGCGCTGTACATGGCTGTTTTTTTTTTGCCTTTCAAGTGTTGTATGGCTGTTTTTGTGTGTGTCCTTTCAAGTGCATATGAGATTTTGAACATGTGGTATGGCATTCGTCATTGATCATAGCCATGTAGTGTACATAGCTGTTTTTTTGGCCTTTCAAGTGTTGTACATGGCTGTTTTTTTGTGGCCTTTCAAGTGCAGTACATGGCTGCTTTTGTTGGGCCAGGTATGGCCTTATAGCCATGTCTTTAACTATAGGCTCTAGTACTCTATGAATATGTTGGATTAGAATGGCAGTTTCTGGTAGCCAATAGCTGATGCATCTCACCCAAGAATCCTCTCTGTTCGTATCCACTATCCAGTAATCAAAGCACCCAAGTATTTTCATCGCCGCTTTCATTTGTTTTGGTTGTGATTTTTGTAACTAGAGCAAAGTCTACTTTCACCCTCTGTGGTTATCGCTATGTGTGGATACCACCCTCATAGTTCAAAACTGAGCACATAACCTACCTGTGGTTTTGAAAATGTGCGAATAGACCCCTTGCTATCATGTTTTCCAACCATATTAACAGAGGTGTATCTCGCATGCCTCTAGAATGTAATCTGAGTCGTTCATAATGTATTAAATAAAAAATAGAGTATCTCTGTAAAAAATCATCTCGATCAGGCATCAATAACCCAGTAATCTAATTTTTAGTAAATTCAAAGTTGAAATTTTAATTTCATAACAAAATCGATTCGACCATGTGCTTTTCATTTTTTGATTGATTTGAATTTTGGCATAGATGTAGTGCTCGTCAAAATTTACAATATCAACGGTTTGGATTTAATTTTTGGTATAAGGGATGATGTGATTAGATTTAAAAAAAAAAAAAAAAAATCAAGGGATATGATAAGGGTATATCGGTCTTTTAATGCTGTGTCCGTTAATATGGATAAAAAATATGATGGCAGGAGGTCAATCCGCATATTTTCAAAACCACAGGTAGGTTATGTGCTTAGTTTTGAACCATAAGGGGGATATCCGTACATGGCGATAACCACAGGGGGTCAAAATGGATTTTGCTCTTGTAACTAACTCCACTATCCAGCAGTTAGAGTTGATTTGCTTTGTAAAGTTAGTCTCGGGTTGCTTTTGGCTAAGCAAATAAGTTAGTGTACATTCACTAATCTTTTTGCTTTACATTTCAAACTTAGTGAATGCACCCTACATTTTTGGAAATGATGTGACAGTTTTTGGCTATGGATGAAATTAGGCTAGTGTTCATTCACTATCTTTCTAGTTTTGCTTTTGTTTCAAACCTGAATCTGCACTTTTGTTTCAAACTGCATTGAAACTGCTTTAGTTTTAAACTGCTGCATTTTTGTTTCAAATCTGAGTCTTCTATAAAATTTAAGTTTCAAAGTACTAAGCATGTCCCGTAGTACCTGTATAGGCTGTATTAAGTGACTAGCCATAGTTTTGGCCTCACAAGATTCATAACACCCCCTTCTGTTTTCTCTAACCCCAGTACTGCTGAGCATGCTCGGGTTACTTAGTATGGAATTATAGCTACTTTATCCTCCAAATGCCTGTTTAATAATAGGATGAGCTTGAGAAATATAAAATGTTCCAGGTGTTTCTTGTTTCTAATTGCAAGGACATGGTTTTAGCGTTTGTGTGATTATGATAGTTTGTGTTCATTGTTCTTGAAGTGTGTTTTTCTAGTTTTATCATTCATAAATGATGGTAGGGGGTTCTTTTGCGGATTCACACCTTAGTGGAGTCTCGAGCAGTTCTACTTTTGGTTATGGACTATGAAGAAGTTGGTATTTTGGTTGCTGATTTTGCTGTGCTTGGATGTTTGGTTATCCGTTTGTTGAACTAGATTATTTTGTTGAAGCAGAAGTATTGCTATTTTGAGCTATAGGGATTTGGATACATATTGTTTCATGTTATTTGTGTCACTATACTATGCTTGAATTCTTAGTAATTTTGCGTTTTGGAAATTTGGATTCAAGTTGTTAGTAAGTTATGAATGAATTATTGTTGGAATTTCAATATTAAAAACAGTGGGTTGGTTATTAGACTTTCTCATAAATATGTGCGTTCGTCTACTAAATAGCATTCGGCGAATATCAATTTTTTTCAATTTAAAAAATTAATAAATCAAATACATTCCCTGACGAAAAAATTTGGTCGGTTAGTAATTCCCCGAGTAAAAATTTAGTCTTTTAATTGTCCTAATTTGCCAACTAAATACATTCCCCGACTAAAAAATTTGGTTGGTTAATTTGGTAATTTACCGACTAAATACAATCATCAACTAAAATTTTAGTCGGTATATCGTCCTAATTTGTAGACTAAAAACATTTCCTGACTAAAAATTTGGTTGGCTATTGTAGTAATTTACTGACTAAATACAATCGCCAAATTGTCCTAATTTGCCAATTAAATAGATTCCTCGACTAAAAGATTTGGTCGGTAAAAGGTGTTTTTTGGTTGGTAAATACATTTCCCATCTTCCATTCACGGACAAAACTTCCCAACCAAATTTTTAGTCGGCAATTTCTTACGCTGACTAAAATGCAACATTTTCTGACTAAATTTTTGGTTGGCAATTTTGCTTTTTCTTGTAGTGTTGTCTGTGTCTATAAATATAGCCTTGTTCTCTTTTAAGGTTCATCTGCATCTGGTTGCCTCTTCTATGGTGGGTTCTGTAAACCTCCAACCATATGGAAGATCATTTGTTTCGGCGATTCTTTATAATTGAAATCGTAGGATTTCCTGAGAATCATCTATTTATGTATGACCATTCGGTCACATCTATGGTGTCTCTTGGTTAAAAACTCTAGGGGTTTTGTGAAACTTCATGAGAGAGAGTTTGTATTTATTGAGAGATTCTAATCGAGTTTTTTATTTAGGTGGAAGAACTTGTATTTTGAGGTTGGTGAGAGTCTCGTTGTGAGGACTTTGTTTATTTGTCACCATTGTAGCTTTTTGGAGAAACCAAAATCACACAAACTAAAATATTATTCATCCAACACCGACACCCACCAAATCCGGGGAGACCACTTGGATAAACCTCTAAAAAATAGAAAAAACAAGAAGAAAAAATCCTAACTCCATCACACCATTATTATCCCACCGTCGGCCACCAAAATGCTGGATCTGATAAGACAAGGCAGGGTCAAGTCGAGTCAGGCCCCCAAAACGCCGGTCAAAGGTCCGATCATCCGAAGTTTGGTCGGTTGGAGCACACCAACACTAGCCATACCGGCCATTCAAAAAAAACACTAACCATACCAGACCGGTTAGAGTAGATACATTGAAGAGTCGAGAGACAAGAGGAGGTGTAAGGGAGAGGAGGGGGAGGAGGCGGTAGCCCCTCTCCCCCAGATCTAGAAACAGTAGAATTTGTTTATAGAGAGGGAAAGTAGAGAGAATGAGGATGGCAGTGTTGAAACTTTGTCTAATATACTAATAATTACACAAATCTACTTTTCCCAATGCCGCCAAAGTGGAAAGAGTACTGCTAATTAGATCTGCTTTCCACTTATGAATTGGCTTTTACCCTACATGCCAATATACTCTTTTTGGCAAATTACAACCTTCAGTTAATATTGAATCCAATAAGACCATTTTGTACATTTTGCAGGATTTCCACTTGTTCTCTAGTTTGAAACCTAACTTGCTGAAAATCTCACTATTCTCTCCTAGGGCTAGTCAAAGAGATAAACTTGATCTTGCAGTATCCTCGATCCCTATTCCTAAAGGCTCCTCACTGTTCAATATTTGGGGTCCGTCTGATTACTACAACGCTTAGAAGTGATCAGTGGCGGAATCAGGATTTGATTGTACTGAAGTCAAACCGTCAAGCATATACAATACATATATAAGGGCAAAATATTTGGAGGACATATCCTATGGGGCAAGTTTACAGAAATACCCCCAAAACTACATTACTTCCCACAGCAATTTTCCATTGAGTGGGGTCAGTGGACCCCCATTTCCCAAGTGTAAGTTTGCCCCTTGGAGTGATGATTGCACTCAGCTAATGGATAGAATTTTGCATAGAATTCAGTGTTGGACCAATACAAATCTCTTATGGTGGTATAACTCAGTTAGTTAACTCTGTGCTTTTCAGCATCCAATTTATTGGTCTTCTATTTTTATCCTCCCTCATATAGTCCTTTAGTGATTGATAAGATGCTTCGGGCCTTTTTATGGGCAGGGTTTGATCTTGGTGGACCATTCTATTCTCCCTCATCCCTCCTCTTCATCTACCCCCTTCACTCACAGAGAGAGAGAGAGACACACACACAGGGAGAGACGATTACAGTGAATCCAATAAAACCATTTTGTACACTTTGCAGGATTTCCACTTCTTCTCTGATTTGGTCAGTTGGCAATTCGCCGACTGACCAAATCAGCCATTGGCTTTCCCGCCAAAAATGAGCCAAATAAAGACGAAAATAAGCCAATAAGCCAATTTTTTCATCTTTATTCAAAAAAATTGGATTTCGGTCAAAATTTTTTACTTTTTAGATTCCTCTCGTCGTGAGGATGTAATAATCTCCAAAAAATTGACAATAAACCACGTGATACGAAAAAATTTGAATAAGGACAAAAAATAAGCCACTTTGGCTTATTTGTCCGAACACTCCCTTATCATTGAATTCAATAAGACCATTTTGTACACTTTGCAGGATTTCCACTTCTTCTCTGATTTGGTTAGTTGGTAATTCGCCGACTAAATACATTCGCCGACTAAAAATTTAGTCGGTTAATTGTCCTAATTTGCCAATTAAATACATTCCCTGACTAAAAAATTTGATTGGTTAATGTGATAATTTACCGACTAAATACAATTGCCGACTAAAAATTTAGTCGATAAATCGTCCGAATTTGCCGACTCAATACATTTCCCGACTAAAAATTTGGTTGACTAATGTAGTAATTTACTGACTAAATACAATCGCCGAATTGTCTTAATTTGCCAACTAAATAAATTCCCCGACTAAAGGATTTGGTCGGTAAATACATTTCCTGTCTTCCATTCACAGACAAAACTTTCCGACCAAATTTTTAGTCGGCAATTTCTTATGCTGACTAAAATGCAACATTTCCCGACTAAATTTTTGGTCAGCAATTTTGCTTTTTCCTGTAGTGTTGTATGTGTTTATAAATATAGCCTTGCTCTCTTATTAAGGTTCATTTGCATCTAGTTGCCTCTTCTATGGTGGGTTCTGTAGACTTCCAACCACCTGAAAGATCATCTGTTTCGGCGATTCTTTCCGATTGAAATCGTAGGGTTTCGTGTGAATCATCTATTTATGTATGATCATCCGGTCACATCTGTGGTGTCTCTTGGTTAAAAACTCTAGGGGTTTTGTGAGATTTGATGAGAGAGATGAGAGAGAGTTTGTATTTATTAAGAGATTCCAATCGAGTTTTTTTATTTAGGTGGGAGACTTGTATTTTGAGATTGGTAAGAGTCTCGTTGTGAGGGCTTTGTTTGTTTGTTTGTCACCATTGTAGCTCTTTGGAGAAACCAGAAACACACAAACTAAAATATTATCCATCCACCACCAACACCCACCGGATCTGAGGAGACCACCCAGAAAAACCGATAAAAAATAGAAAAAAACCGTAACTCCATCACACCATTATTACTCCACCATCGGCCACCAAAATGCCGGATCTAAGAAGACAAGGCGGGGTCAAGTCGAGTTAGGCCCACAGAAAACCAGTTGGAGGTCCGATCATCCAAAGCTTGGTCGCCTGGAGCACACCAACACTAGCCATACCGGCCATTCAAAAAAAAACACTAGCCATACCAAACCGGTTAGAGTAGATACACCGCAGAGTCAAGAGACATGAGGAGGGGTAAGGGAGAGGAGGGGGAGGAAGTGGCGGGCCCCCTCTCCCAGATCTAGAAATAGTAGGGTTTGTTTATAGAGAGAGGAAGTAGAGAGAAGGAGGATGGCTGGGTTGAAACTTTTTGAAATATGTAATAATTACACAAATCTACTTTTCCCAAGCACTCAATGCTGCCAAAGTGGAAAGAGTGCTAATTAGATCTGCTTTCCACTTATGAATTGGCTTTTACCCTACATGCCATTGTCAATATACTCTTTTTGGCAAATTACAACCTTCCGTTAATATTGAATTCAATAAGACCATTTTGTACACTTTGCAGGATTTCCACTTCTTCTCTAGTTTGAAACCTAACTTGCTGAAAATCTCACTATTCTCTCCTGGGGCTAGTCAAAGTGATAAACTTGATCTTGCAGCATCCTCGATCCCTATTCCTAAAGGCTCCTCACTGTTCGATATTTGGGGTCCGTCTGATTACTACAAGGCTTAGGAGTGATCAGTGGCGGAACCAAAATTTGATCGCACTGGAGTCAAACCGTCAAGCATATACAACACATATATAAGGGCAAAATATTTGGAGGACATATCCTATGGGCCAAGTTTACAGAAATACCCCTAAAACTACAATATTACTCCTCACAGAAATTTTCCATTGAGTGGGGTCAGTGGACCCCCATTGCCCAAGTGTAAGTCCGCCCCTGGGAGTGATGATTGCACTCAGCTAATGGATAGAATTTTGCGTAGAATTCGGTGTTGGACCAATACAAATCTCTTATGGTGGTAGAACTCAGTTAGTTAACTCTGTGCTTTTCAGCATCCAATTTATTGGTCTTCTATTTTTATCCTCCCTCATATAGTCCTTTAGTGATTGATAAGATGCTTCGGGCCTTTTTACAGGCAGGGTCTGATCTTGGTGGAGCAGGTGCATACCAATATTCTTAAAGGTAGGTGTTTGTGGAGTATCAAAATCCCTAGTGAAACTTCTTGGACTGTTAGAAAGTTGTTCAAACTTAAAGATATTGTCCGGCGTTGGATTAGTTCCAAGGATTGGTAAGGGTGAGTCTACATTTTTATGCCTTGATAATTGGCATCCTTTTTACTCCATTTAATTTTTAAAAGATCTGGGGAGTCTGTGATGCAGAATAGGGGTCATTCTCTAATGGCAAAGGTCTGTTCAATTATTCATCAAGGAAGCTGGAGGTGACCTAGGTCAAGGAACCCTATTATTAGGAGTATTATTGATCGAGCATACTCCGACTGACTTTCTGCCCAATGTTAATATATATTTCAGATTATGTGGTTTGGAGTCTTAATGGGGATGGCCAGATTTCCTCTAAGTCAGTTTGGCATGCCTTCTTTTTTTTTTTTTTGAAAGTGGTTTGGCATGCCTTGAGGCTTGTTCTTTCTACTATTTCCTCTAACCGTTTGCTTGCTCTTTAGAGAGTGTCTCCCAGGATTTTTGCTCCGTGAGCCTTATTCTACAGTTTTGTTGAGTCCAATGTTTGTATAGCATTTTGTAGTTATGGACAATTTTTTCCTTGCTTGAATTTGGCTTTTGTATTCTAACTAGAAGTTGGGCACATGTGATGCGTGTTCAAGTCGAATTTTGATGAAATATGTCCAATAGGTTCTTGCTTTTCGTTTGATCCAAGTTAGTCAAAATTTGCAAACTTCGACTTGAACACACATCATGTGTGCCTCGACCTCTAATTAAATATTAAACTAAACTGCTACTCATTCTTTAAAAATCTAAACCTTGATCAGTACCATCAAGGAAGTTTGGCTTTTATTAAAAAAAAAAAATTGATTTAAGGGGAAGGCCGAAGGGTACAACAATCTGGTGTAAATAAAAAAAAAGGTTCAAACACAAAACGAAAAAGATCCGGGGGGGCCTGTGGTAACCCAAGTCACCACAAGGGTGTAGTGACCCAAAACAGCGTAGTATTGGGGTTGCAAAGGTTTTAAAAAAACGGGCCGAAAGACCCTCTTTTGTGGAAAGCCGAGCAAAAAATTAAGTGCTTTAATTTTCAATTTGTTTGAACCAGTGCGGAGATCTTATTTTTCTGACAATTTTATCCTAAAGGGTCATAATTAATTTTTGCCTCTAGGTTTCTCGTTGGTTAGCTCTAAGAGATATTTAGTTCTTCTACTTTCTTAGGACTAATTAACGAGAGCTTTAGAATAAAAAATTAATTATGACCCTTTAGGATAAAATTATCATAGAAATAACATTTTTGTATCGGTTCAAACGGATTGAAAATTGAAGCACTTAATTTTTTAATAATCTTTAGGCAGTTTATATATATTAAAAAATATGATTTAAAAAGGTTATGGCTGGAGTGTACAAATGGGAAAAGATGAAACATACATACCCAACGCTTTCAACCCTTTGGTCTGCAGCCTTAATGAGTGTGCAGTTTAAAGTAAACATCTCTTTGTGTCTCCCAAACGGGGGTTCGGCAGTTAGTAGTGTGGTTTTACTGTTTCGTTCACAAATATTTTACCCACGGTTTGAGGAGGCATTGTAACAATCAGTTATCCAATAAGGCATTTTGGGTATTTAAGCTCAGTTTGGATTAAATTTATGCAACACTACAGCTGGTGTCGCTTGATATAAATATTGGGAATCCTAAGGGGATTGACGGGCATGCGGAGCTCACTCTAGGTTCCGCACGGATGATTTGAGTCGTTCATTAATTTTAGAAAAAAAATAATATACTAAGTGAGCCTATGAAAAATCAGTTCAATCTGATATGTGTAGGTGCTTGATCCAATCTTCTATTTTTTAATTTGAATAAAAATAAAAAATTGAATCGAGCACCTGCACATATTAAATTGAGTTGATTTTTCATGGGTCCACTTGCGGCGTTCATAGTCGATCTGTAACAACGCTGAAGAAGAAGAAGAAACAGTCATAGCAAACACAAACCCCACTATTCTCTGCTGCCCTAGCCGTCGCTAAACTAGGGGCCCGATTGGATGTTATATTGGAGGGGTGTATTATCTCATACACCTGTATTAGGGCCTGACATGACATTTTTTGCTCCGTTTGGATGTCATTTGTGTGGGTGTATTATCTAATCCCCCCTCTTCCCATATCAAGGCTAATCCCCCTTTGGGAGGATAAATTATAGATACCCCCAGGGGGTAGCAATAGATTATCTGGCTGAATACACCCAAAATTTTGACCATTCTATCCTCCCTCATCCCTCCTCTTCGTCTGCCCCCTTCACTCACAGAGAGAGAGAGACACACACACACAGGGAGAGACGATTATAGTGATAGAGAGCAGAGCGCCAGAGAGAGAGCAAACCATCGTCGGAGATTACATCACCGGAGAGAGTAGGACGTCGTCGGGTTCTTCGTCGCCAGACGGATGAGGCAGCAGAGGGGTTTAATTGATCTGGGGAGAGTGGCATAGTCGTCAATGATGGGTGAGCAAGAGGGAGAGAGACCGTGCGAGAAGGAGACTACGGCAAGGAACTTCGATATGGCGAGGGACCCACTGATTTGAAGAAGAAAAAGAGATCGAGATGGATTGTTGTTGATAATAACAATGAGAAAATAATTATTTGGTGCTTTGCCCCTAGGAAATCAAGGCAATCCAACGGTCCAATATTGATTGTGAAAAAATTATCTGGTGCTTTGCACCTAAAAAATGATTTTTTTAATTATCAAATTAATTAATATATTAGTTAAGGAAATTATTATTAGTTAATAGTGAAAAAATATTTAATTGTATTGGATTTTGTAATTATATATTTAATCTAATCAATAATCTAATTTAACGTTACACAAGAGCAAAAGAAAATAAGGTACTGTATAAAATAAACTTAACATTTTACATTTGATGATAAACAAAATAACAAAAATACTCCTATAATAAAGCACTTAAAAAATGATTTTTTATGTATTAAATAATATATTTAATTATTCTATTAATTAACTAAATTATTATTGATTATTTGTGAACAAAATTAATCAAAGTTGGAGGCCAAGTTATTATATAGTTAATCAAATGAATAATCTAACACTGCACAAGGGCAAATAAGTCATTTGATAGCTTTTTACATCATACACCCTTCCTTATACACCCAATTTATCCTCCATCCAAACCAAATATTAATTTATCCCATTTCTCTAATACATCATCCAAACCATCTACTTTTAATACATCCTCTATAAATGTCATATTAATATGGGCTCTCACTTCTTAACTAATACCCCTTACTATCTTATCCCCCTTCATAAATAATACACTCAAAACTCATACCACATCCAATCAAGCCCTAGATGTTGCAGCATTTGTCGTCAATCTGCAACCGTGCTAAAGTAGAAGAAGAAGAAGAAGAAGAAGAAGAAGAAGAAACAGTCATAATTAACCAACATGGTTATGTGTACCAATACGTAGGTGTATCTGTTTTTATTTGTGTATTCATACCAATGTTGCTATCACATTGAATTTGAGAATCAAAATTGGATTTGACCAAAGGCAATACCCCTTGATATATGGGTTTCTAATTAGTTAGAAGAGCAACAAGGGGTATCGAAATTGTGTCATTTTCGACTGGTTTGTGGAGCTCCAAATTTTATGGTAATTTTGTAAAACAAAAATTATGATAAGTATGGTCAATTTGATTGGAATGTGTGAGTTGACTGGTTTTGTGCCGAATGTGTCATTATAAAACATGGTAAATTTGTAGAATTTTATTATGAATTCTATAATGCATGAAAATATGGTCGATTCGAATATCCACCATGTTTCAAAAAAGGGAAAATGACGGCCCATGATATGTTTTGATAATTAATACATTTTAAGGACATGCTAAAAACATTTGTTAATGAACAAAATGTCTTTGGTGGGTATTAATTATCAAAACACGTCATTGGCCTTCATTTTCCCTTCAAAAAATATGTTTCATGGTAATTTTGCAGAATTAATCCATGAAAAATACAGATTATTTCGATAATGTTCGTCAAATTGGTTTGTCAGGTAATAAATGGAGAGAGAGAGAGAGATGCAATTCATTAAATGATAGAGTTATTTAGAGAGAGAGTGAGACAAAATTAATAATTAGGGCATCATAGGAAAACTATACAAATTTAAAGATGAGAACTTAATGATTTAGGGATGGCAATGGGGCAGATCGGAGGCGGATATTGCAATATCCGAATCCGAATCCGAACCCTCCACTCGCCCTCCGAATCCGCCCCGAACTCCGAAAGGATTATGTTTTTGACCTCCATCCCCGCTCCGAACGGGGAACGGATATCCGAATCCGAATCTGGAAAAAAAAAAATTAAAATTGGAACTCGATTAAAAAAAAACTAACAGATTAAAAAAAAAAACAAATAAAACTAACATGGGGAGGGAATCTCGTAGCCGCGTTCCTGAGGGGAGATTGCCGCATCTCTCCATTGCCGGAGGGTTTTTTTAGAGAGAGGGAGGGGGGGTGGGGAGGGGAGAGAGAGAAGGGGGAGAAGTCATGGGCGAGGGTAGGGAAAAGGAGGGTTGTGTGAAGTGAAGTCGGTTGGGTAGGAGACTGACTATTGACTAACCCTAAAAATAAGAGGTATTTATATATATAATCGGATATTCGGAGGTGGATCGGATATCGGATTTGGGGCGGATCGGATATCGGATTCGGGGCGGATCGGATCGGAGGCGGATCGGATATCGGATTCGGGGCGGATCGGATCGGAGGCAGACCTACCTCCAAATCCGATCCGATCTCCGAATTTTTTTTGAAAAATAAATCCGAATCCGCCTCGATATCCGAAAAATATCCCAAAAATCCGATCCGTTCGGGACGGATAACGGATCGGATACGGACGGATCGGCCTAGATGGCCATCCCTATAATGATTCAAACCACAGAGGATGAGAACTTAAGTAGGGGTTCCAAACAAGATACTCCCTCTGTCCCACTTTATTGTGCCCTTATTCTCTTTTTGGAATGTTCCAAAATGATCTGCTTGTTTCAAAACTTTCCAATTTATGATGTTTATTTCTTAGCCAATAACCTTGCCTTCAAATAAGGTTGAATACCCCAAGCGTAAGGCTAGGTCGTCGATAACATGATATCCGGTAAAACTGGGATCATACCCGTAGGGAAATTGATGGAAGCTTGTTTGGATTGTAGTTGTAAGGGTTTTCGGCGTTTAGACAACCAACTTTGTTTTACTTTTGAAAGGCGGAAACAAAAAACAAGTTTTAAACTAAATTAACGAGCTGCAAGGTCTCGGGAATCAACCAACCCATGACTTAGCCGGCTAATGGTTCTCTTTGATAACTCAAGTGAGAGTCACAACCATGTGCTCTCACTCGAAGGGTTTAACTTGAAAATCATATGTAAAGATGAGTCCGAAAATAGAGTACTAAAACTCATTTAGACATTTAATCAAACACTTGAAGTGCCAGGGTTCAAGCATTGTGCGTGGCAAGTTAAGCTTGCCGACGCATGATCAAAGAAGTTAACAACTACATGCTTTGAACGAAAATAAGATATTTAATCCATTTTACAAACTAATTTAAAGCTTCAAGGCAAGAGAAACAATTTTACCAACCAATTCGCGAGGTAGGAATCACTCATTGACCAAGCCTAAAAAACTACTCACTCATAACTAAAGAACTAAGCATAATGATAAAAAGTAACATGAGATTTAACTGATGTCTCTCGAGCATTGATAATAATGTTGCTTTATTGTTGTTCTTATGTTTTAGGTGAATGTATCTCTTCCACCACTTTCATCAAAAACAATCCTTTAACTATTTGACAAAAGAGCCCTAATGGATTATATTGGTTATTCAGACTTGGACTTTGAAGTTTGCTCCCTCCTAAAATCTCAAGTTAGATACTTCCTTGGATGTTATCAACACTTATGGGCAGTAGTAGATCTAGAAAATTGACATGAAACAAGAACTTGATAGTAATGATCTCGGTCTATGTTGCATAAGCTTTGAAGATAATTTGTCATGCAAAATGATAACTCCTAAATTAGACATTCAATCTACACATGAATTAATTACATAATTTAATAAACATCTGTAACAATGAATTTAGAACTCAAAATCCGTACTTTTCAAGAACATAACATAATTAGTACAATAAAAATTGAAAATCAAGCAGAGAAAATTCAAATTGTAGAATTATCGTGTCAGAAGATAAAAAGTTCGTTCAATAATTATAAGTGAAAAAAGAGAGATGATAGGTGATCTTAAAGAGAGAGAATGGTGAAGCAAATTTATTTAGGGGCTACTTTTAACACTTTTGAGACTAACAAGAGTGAAAATTATCGAATTTTCATCAAGTGAGAGCGCTAGTGTATTCTTTGGAAAAATAAATGAATATATTATGAATTCTTAGGGTCCAAGTGTATTAATCAAAAACCCAAGGGGGCACGTGACCTCCCTGGTTCTCATGTGGATCCTGCAATGCTTATGATTGAGTTCACATGAAATTTTGTTCCAATCTTGCTAGCGAAAGGTGGGATGAATTTTTCGGGAATTAGTTAGCGTGAGCTTAAGCTTAAGCTGACTTGAATATCTTGAGCGTCAAAAAATTGTGAAAAAAGAAGAAGAATAAATCCCTCACGATTTTTCTCTATTGTCTCCTTATTGGAACTAGTAATAATAGGAATTTTTGTTTGTTTCTTCTTTGCTTCCCAAATCGATCATCGTTCGCATTCTTTTTCAAAAAAATAATGAGTGAGATATTTTATAAATAAAAAAACAGTACAGTATATCATTGCTTACAAGAAACGTTAATTCTATTTTTTAGTATTTATTTCTACCTTTCCCCACACCACAAACTCTATTAGGCCCCATGCATCACTACTTTGAGAGTGCCGTCATTATTTAGGAGAAATGTTAGTATAAAAATTGATGTACACTCAATGTCATGCCTTACATTATTATTTTTATTATTGTTGTTCCAGCATTTGATTTATCTTCCCAAACTGCATTTCTATTTCATACATAATTATCAAGAAATATTTTACCTCAGCTAAGGATTGTTCTACTAACTAAAATAAGTAATTATTTTTTAAATTAAAGATGATGTATTATGAGAGACTGACATATCTCGTAAAACAGAAAATAAGTGCTTAAAATATACTCCATCCATCCTAATTTAAGTGTCCTCTATGAGAAATCAAACTTTTTAAGAAGTCAAATTGTTTGCTCTAAATTTCCAAAAATAACCTTAAAGCCTATGAAGTTAATTATCTTAATTGAAATCGCTTATATCTTTTAATATGGATCTCAAAAAAATATAACATGGATCTTGTTTGATAGATCTTAATTAATTTTACCATACAAAATTTAAAAAATCATGAAAAATATTATAAATTCAAAGATATTGTTAATCTAAAAATAACAAGAATATGAACAACTGTGTCAAATTAATTAGAAATGAAATTATACTTTTTAGGGGTAAAATTAAAAATTTGGCATGTTTTGATGGTTATTTTAATTTAGAAAGTGGACACTTTTTTTGGGACATACCAAAATAAAAACATAGACACTTAAATTGGAACGGAAGCAGTAAGAACCTCAGGAATGAGACCTAATTAGTTTAGACGTATTAAAAATAAAACAGTAATAGGAGGAAAAAGAAGTACTACTTTTCTTTTTTGGGTAAATAAAGTCAAACACTTTATACTACTCCTACGGAGTACTTTGGTTGGGGATGCCGTTAGAACGCTGCTACAGGTACAGCACCCGCTGTATAGCAGTCTCGCACAGATCATTTTTGTGTTTGTCTCGAGTCCTGGAAAGATGATCGGAATCGCTCATTTTGTTTAAAATACTTCGTTTAGGATTTCTGTAAAAAATCACCTCAATCTGATATCGGGAAGGGTGTTTATGAATCATCCAATTTTACTTCAAAATTTAGACGTGAACAAAATGAGCGACTCCGTTCATCTTTACAAGATCTAAAACGGGTGCAAAAGTGATATGTGCAGGACCGCTCTATAGCAGCCGCATTTCTGATGCCTTTAATAAGGAGTACTAAGGCTCCGTTCCGGAAACCTTCTTAAAAAATAAGTACTTATTTTGTCACTTCTCATTTAAAAATAAGAAGGGTCATTCCACAAAATCCAAACAAAAAGTTCCTTTCACATTTTCAAATTCAAAAATAATGTAAATGAAAAAAAAAATTCCATTTTTTTTGCACCGTATTAAAGATCTCAATGAGATCTATCAAACAAGATCCATAGTGATAGAAAAATTATTTGCGTAAACACATGATTTTTGAGCTTGAAGTTGCTGTATACAAAAAATAAGATTGTTGCTATGATAATGGGCGCCGGCGGAGGGAAATCGTACCGGCGTCTGCGTCGGGTCGTCTCCCGCCACTGGACGGCCGATCTGAGCCGTCCAAAAATTCTAAAAAAAAAAACCGAGGGGGCCAACGCGGGAATCAACAGCATCCGAGGTGTGTAGGATGCTTGATCCCAGTACCCCTTTTCCGTGTAGGGTGTTTGATCATATATACACGGAAAAGGGGTGCTCGGATAAAGCACCCTACACACCTCGGATGCCGTTGATTCCAGCGATGGCCCCCTCGGTTTTTTCTTTTAGAATTTTTGGACGGCTCGGATCGGCCGTCCGGTGGCCGGAGACGGCCTGGCGCAGTTACCGGTACGATTTCCCTCCCGGCGCCCATTGGTACCTATATAAATTCTACCAAAATAATTACCACCCTTCTTATTTTCCGGAACAACCCTTCTTATTCAACAAAAAATACGTTCTTAATTCCTTTTTGGAACACAGCCTAATTTTTTAGTTAATTTGCTAGTTTTCGAAGTTGGCCAGCTGTGGGGCGGGACTACCGCTTTGCTCATTCTAACGTACTCCCTTCTCTCTCTCTCTCTCTGTCTCTCTCTCTCTCTCTTCACTGCCTTTACCGGTCAGAGGATCTTCAGGTGCGTCTCTCTCTCTCTCTCTCTCTTCTCTCTCTCTCTCATATCTGTGTTTCGTTCAGAAACCCTAACCCCTATCGAAACCCTAGACCCAAACATACTCGAGCGACTCGATTTTTGCTGCTCGTTTGACTAACTCCCTTTATTGAAACCTAGTGACTGTAACCGTTGGTGTTCTTCAAATTTGTTGGCTCCGCTGCTGCCTTTATCATCATCTATTTCATCGTAATCGCTCAGTTTTCTACTTTTTACAGATTGTATGTCTACTCTGATTTTGACAGTTAGGTGAAAATTGCATTGGAAATTACGAAAAATGTTCTCAAAGTATGTGAAAGTGTATGTTAATCCGGATTGCGATTGTTTTAGCTGTATTCCTCTTCTAACTGAACTTAGGGTGGTCTTCAGCATGCCCTTATTTCTCCTGTTTCTGGTTTTAGTTGTGTTTCAATGGCAATCACACCTGCTTTTGGTAGATTGTACTCCCTCCATCTCCATTTGTTGGTCTTCTATCCTAACTGGCTCTTTAATTGGTTATGTTTTTCAATTGGTATTATATTTTTAATAAATATGGTTGTTGTTTGATAGATCTCAATTAATTCTGTTATACAAAGTTTTTAAAATCACATAAAACATCATAATTACAAGATATAATTAATTGAAAAGTGGCACAGACTTCCAAAAATGACTAACAAATGGGGATGGAGGGAGTAGCGTTTAATGTTGGTTTGTTCTCATGTAGTTGATTGATGAGTAAGGCAAGGGAATAGTCACCCGAGACTTTTAGCTTCCAACTCCGTTATTCTACTTTTCATAAGAGCATTATTTGTAATTAAGACAGTTTTGAACTAGAGTCAGAAAATAGCGTACTTGTTATGTGCTTCCAGTCTTATAACCGTAGACATCATCAACTCCGGTACTCCACAACTCCCATTCCTCCCAGAAAGGGCCGTTGATGCTTTGAATTGATGTGGTTCTTATGTAGTAAATCATGATAATGAGTTGAACCGCTCCTCACTGTACAACAATAGTAAAGATGAAACAGAACCTTGGAACCTGCGAAATCAAGCCAGACCAAATTGGTTCGCAATTCTAGGTTATCCTGTCGTATCAACTAACTTCGAGAAGATGTAAAAAAATTGGTGAATTTTTTTTATTTTTATAAGTTTCCATCTTCACCGAGTCACCCACTCACTGAATAATAGTATGCGCCGTAGTTTGAATAGTAGTGGAATTGTAACTGTTGGATCAAAAAACTTACCAAACAAAGTCTAGTAATCTCTCTAAGTGTTGGGTAAACATAGCATTTATGGTTAACCCAGATGAATTCTAGGCAAGAGAGGCCTACTTTTTGGTGGTAATTTAATTCTTATAGAACCAAACAACCAAAAAGATAATTGCCGGAAAAAAAAAAACTCCAAAAGAGAGGGACCCAGGGCTTACCTCGTGAAAATGCAGACAGCAAGATCAGGATCAACTGCATGAAAACAACACTCTGTGGGAGAACCCCAGCGGCATAAACCCCACAAGACAGTTTTACTGAGGCCAAGAAGAACTGGACTGAAGAAGAGAGTAGAGCACAGGTTTCCATTAGACAATCCTTCTCTACAAACAAAACATAGCTACATTCCTGATAAGTAGTACTATTTTCTATTCACTAAACCTTAAACCAAGGTCTATGTCTCTTTGGCTAACCAGACCACACTGTACGGATTGGTTCCAATTTTCATACCGTGCAATACATGTGATATGCCAATTTTCATCTTCCTTGACCGTGCAAGCAGGGTTTTGGAGATCATGAGAGTCCTTGCAGATTAATTTAGGGAGGAGAGGTGAGAATTAAATGCCTTCCTAAGGAAGTTTGTCCAATCCTGCCACTCTTCAAGGATTATGAAGGGCTCTTAATGAATATCACCTATTTAGATGGAGTAAAGTGGAGGCCTTGTCACCTGCTGTTTTGTACTCTGCCATCTTGTTAGGAAATAGCCCATGTTAGTGACTGAAGTATGCTGTCTCTTCAGAATACTCTGCCACTCTTCAGAGCACTTTTGGTATGCTCCTTCTTAAGTTGACTCGACACTTTTTCTCTCCCCTTATGTCTGGCGTTTATAACCTAGTCAAATGCTATAGCTTTGTGCTATAATTTTTTATGCAGACTGCTTGGTCTTCCCCCCCCCCCCCTCCCCAAGTTCTTTAAGTCGCTAGGCACTAGTCGGGTGGTCAACCACCTTCGAGCTTCGAGGCCTAGTAATCAGTGATTAATCGGCACATACAATTAGTAATTCGCATTTTATCGGAGCATAGCAATTAATTGGATAGGCCCCGCCATAGTTTTGTGTGAAATTGGTTTTAGATGTAAATTTTTTAAATCTATTGTGTCATGTATTTCTTCTTTTTTTCACTATTTTTAATTGCAGTTTATTTGTTTTAAGCTTTCTGTATCTTTCCTTCAGAAGTTTGCCAGCTAACCAATTGTAAGTCAAAGGGGAATGAAAATCCTTGAAGTCGTGAAGGAAGCTTGATATGTGAAAGTAAGTCATATTCTCATCAGATCAAATTTCCTGAACTTTTTTTGCATTTTTCCAAACTGCCATCCACCATGCTTGTTTCTCATCAGATCTCACTTCCTAAACTGCTGTTACCTATTTTATACTTTTGCTTTAAATTATCACTGGGGAGTCTTACCCTGAACCACTAACATTTACCATAAAAGGGAAAAGCCACCCTCTTGGAACGTAATGTAAATATCATGAGTCTACTGGCTGATTAATGTTTTGGATATCCATCGGAACAGCTGAATCCTAGAAAGGAAATTTCAGTCTGACCTGTACATCTCATGAGTTTGACCCTGGATTACTAACATTAACCTGGGCTACCTGATCTGTTTCTATCATTTTACATTGCAATCTCGATTCCTAGAAAGGAAACTCCTTTGTACTATAGTTCGGGTGCTACAAGCTGTGTTTTTGACATCAATCAGTGCTAGAGACACACCCAACTTGTACATTAGTGTGCGTGGGACTTCCAAACCACGTGATTGTGTGTGGAAGTGTTTGTGTAAGTTTTGGTTTGTAGCTAGACTTTTCCTTTCGATATATTGGTTTGCTTCTTCCCGATTTGCTTGTACATTTTTGTAGTTTTTGCCTCGTGTTTCTAGTTTTGAGTACTTCACAAGATTGTGATTTGGGTTAGTACTGTTATGCTTCTGGACACGATTAAGTTAAGCTTAAAGGGAATGTAATCTGTTATTGACATCAAAAACAGTAAATACTGGCTAATATGATAAAGAGTGAACCACATCGGTTAATTTCATATGGCAAGAATGGCATGAAGCTTTTGAAGCAAGTATACATCTACCCATGTTTTAGTAGACGCATAGACCCAGGCCTGGATCCTATTTGTATAACTGAAGTTTAAGCTTCCTATGTCTCTCTGTTTCCTTTTTCATCTCTCTTTTCAGGAGTATAACTGCTTTTGATGCATCTATATATAAATCAAATATGTTGTCTTGGGATTTGAAGTTATAAAAGCAAAAGGGTATGTTTTGTCGAATGTATAGATCAACATTCATAGGACATCAATAGTAATAACCTTCTTGTTCTTGTGTCTTCAATCTATATTATGATTAACAACTGAGTTCTCTGATACAGTCACATTGGTTACAACCTGTTTTATGTTTTAGGGATGCTCTTTGCTCCTTTTGTATATTGAATGAACCAATATTTGGAAGCTTTTGTTGCTCCTAGGTTTGCTATGGGCTACTTTGAAAGTTTTAATCTTTCAAAATGCTCTCTAAGCAAGGTCTCTCTTATAGTTGAAGTTCTTATTTTTATTTTCTGATTCTTATTCTTTACTCACAGTTGCAGACAATCAATTGTTGGAGCTTATGTTGAAGTGACTCTTGTATTGTGAATCCATTGGTCATTTTGTTGTAGTTTGTACATTATTTTTACCATGAGTTAGTGGAGCAGTAACACTTTAAATTGTGCAGATTGCTTTTAGTATGTAAATAATTTCATTTCAAGGTAAGAGGCCGTATTTATCAAACAAATTATGTAGTGTGCATACTGCATACCCATTTACAAAGAACTGGAACTTAGTTAAGAGCTCAACTAAAGGAACACCAAAGGGCAAAGGTTATACCTCTAAACTAAAGGACGATAAGCATGTTGAGAGCAACATGTAACTGTGTAAGGTCATGAAGACTCGAACTGTTCATGACAGCTAACCTTTCCAACCGCCCACTTGATCAAACGTTCTTCCAATTCAATCCACTTCCTCTAAAAGACAATGGAATGATGGATCACAAGGTATCCGTATTTCAAGGAAACAAACTTACTAGGTCTTTAATATGACAGCACCATCAACACCATAGAACAAATCTGCACAATAACCAAAAAGGTACATAATACAAGACAAGATTTTGTATCTTCCATTTGGAATTGTCCTCAAAACCAGCCACATACAATGTATAGATCAATTAGCCTGGATTTATCCACCATGCCATGTATTCATGAGGCTCCTCCTTGAACAGTAATAGGCGATTCCATCTTTACCCGTTTGTTAGAGTATTATTGTGCATCTGCTTAGGCTTTCTATGACAACAAAAAGTGCAGCAGTGTATTTGAATTTCCAAACCAACAAAATTTATGTGGCCTATTATTTATGTGCAGCAGTGTATTTGTTCCTATTATTCAGGTCATCCAGTCGGAATAAGTGTTGTCTTCCTAGTAGAAAGTGAGTCCTACATCCTCCTAAATTGCTTGGATAGTTATAGCAGAATTCTTTCTACTCCCTCCTCAAATAACCTGATATGTTAAACCTGCAAGTCTTTCTTGAAAGTGTTCTAAAACAAGGAATTAATCGCCGATTAATTGGCGATTAATCGCTGGCAGGGATTAGGTCCAACTAACAATTAATCACCGATTACTAATTAACATGCACCGATTAATCCGATTAATCGCTCGAAGGTGGCCGACCGCCTAACTAGCGCCCATCAACTTTTAGAACATTGCTTTCTTCTACAGTACCAGAGTGCCCATACTAGCTCCCAGTCACAATCCTCTGAGAACCTGTATGAATTTTTTCTTATTTATCATTTTCCCCCCAAACGTAGGTAGATATGAAAATGTCAAAACAAGAGTTGCTGATGAGATTCTACAACTTCGTTCTACTATGGGATGGTCTAATCAATTTTTAGTCCCCAGGCTAGTAATCTATCATCTTCATAGCCGACTTGCCACTGCATCCAAAGAAGTTAAAGGCACATTTTGGAGTAATTTGCTTAAACAACACCAAACTGTGCAAGGGGTCTTGAAGTGGAACATGACCCTTTCCGGACTTTATTCCATGCAGATTGGGTTGTATTGCTACCTGTTTTGTTTGATAACCAGATGACACCATTGGTGTTAAGATTTGCAAGTTGGGGGTATGGTCTATGATCTCTTGAATTTCTCTTGTTCTTGGTGTTGGCCATCTCCAAGAACGTTGACGACTTGTTAAGACTTACCGATATTGCATGCGATTGCCCCACCTTTTGAGCAAGGGGCAAATTCGATGTCAGTTTTCTGATTTCAATCCTCAAGAAGACAGATCTGACATCACCCAATCGTATTGAATAAGAGGCTGCCCAATTCTGTCAACTTGATGATTTCTCATGTCCCTGAAGAATCAGTGGTTTTGCATGCCCAATCTATGGTTTTGGAATACCACTAACAGCGTGTTGTTAGTTTAGTTCGTTATAATTGCAATTGTTATATGATGCTTTTCATAGGTTTAGTTCCGGAATTCCTATGACAATTTCACTGTACCACCACATCCTGCAATATTTCACAGGTTTAGAGAATTGTTTGATTAGCAATTTTTAATTTGTATCCTCAAGGCTGCGAATATTTTTCACTTGTATAATGTGGAACAGAACTTTAGATCTCTTTGTACGTCATAGAATCTCTTAGACGATAATGAATCTTTGCGCTTTACTTCTTATAGCCTATGTAACTGGGCTGCCTCCTTTTAGTTGTCTTCAGACTGCCACTTTTAAGTGAGTGTGTGAAGAAAATGTGTCGCAATTTACTTTGGAACTGGCAGAATCCTGCCATTCTCCACGGCAATACCTTTTCTGTTTGGTTCACCTTTTTAATTTTTAGCAAATCCGATCGTCCATTTCATGTAACAGTTGCCATTATCAGCTTGAATTTTTCAAAACTATATGTATATCTATGCACGTATATATTGTATCATGGCACTTTTCCCCAAGTATGTGCTTCCAAAATAATCTTGTTGGCTTGTTTGCAGTGCTTTGGTTTATTTCATCACTGATACGAACAGTAATGGTGCATTTACGATGTAGGTCATATTTTGATATCCATCTGAGAGTTCAATGGCTTCTAAAATGAAACCAAGAACCAATGGGGTGCCTAGAGCCCAGAGTTCCAAAGGTTTCCAGGGGGAGGGGCCAAATTGGATGCTTATAGCTGGTGGTGCCCTGTTAAGTACGTTGTCAATGCGATTGGGTTACAAGCTGAAACAGGTGCTTGATGCAAAGCAACCAGAGAATACTTGCGGTGGTTTGAAAGGTTTCAAAGAGTTGAATATTATCTGGTTGTCTTCTTTACATTGTACCTCCTCTTAACTTTCACGGTTGGTGACAATGCAGGGAATGGGAGATTTACAGAGAGAAAGAAGTCAGGGGATTGCCACTCACATTCAAATGTATATTGCTATACCCAAGATGAGAGTGGCTGCTTCAATTACATTTCAGGTGGGAAACTTCTTAGGTCCTTTCTTCAAATTTTCAGAGAGAGCTTAGTTGGGTTCTGGATTCAACTTGTCCTTGCTTTTTTTGGCCGCCCCACTCACTTCTTGCTGACTATTATGCTGAACATGACTTACCTGTTGCTGGATTCTTTTTAAGTAAAAATGAAGTGAAGTGAAGAAGTGCAAAAGGATGGCAGATTAAAATACTTGCCTGCACAGGAAATAGTGGAAAAAGAAAGTACCTGCATCGCAAACTGTCAAGTTATAAACCTCTTACGGTCTTGAGACTTTGTATGAGAAGTGGAATATATTGCTCTCTTCCTCTGGTGTGCGCTCACACACTTGTGTGCATCAGTGTGCCGTACTGGATTGTGATATTTTGCATGACGTGGTATATTCTTGATTGATGAGTTTAGTTTCCAGTCTTTGATCCCATGATTCTTAAGTGAGTCATGCATTTGAAGCCAACATGCTCAAATTGCTTTAATTGTCATGTATGCCATCCTTTTGGGGTTATCACAGTCATGGAATGATTCTTTGATGTAATACTTGGCTCTATCTATTTATGTTGTGTCCGTTGTATAAAGAGGAACATATTTTTTGTGAAGGATAAGTTACTAGGCTTTGCAAACAGGAACTCAAGGTGTGGAGATTAAGCAGCACCCCAATGAGAATTTGTCGACTGAACCTGACATGGCACTTCCTCTGGTGACAGTTCCCCCAAGGGAATTCAACAAAGAAAATGGAGTAATCTGGGCATCTTCTCCCGATCGTCTTGAGATGCCCCAGAAGCCATTTCACCATTCAAACAGCTCAGGCTCCCCATGTGTCTCAGAATCTGGTTCCGACATCTTCAGCAAGAGAGAAGTCATACAGAAACTGAGGCAACAACTCAAGAGAAGGGATGATATGATACTGGAAATGCAGGACCAGATTGTAGAACTGCAGAATTCGATCAACACTCAGTTTTCTCATTCGTCCCATTTGCAATCACTTTTAGATGCTGCAAATAGGGATTTGCTCGACTCTGAGAGAGAAATCCAGAGGTTGAGGAAAGCAATTGCCGATCATTGTGTGGGACAAGTGAGTTCTAATGACAATCCCTCAACTGTCCCCACGTGGCCAACTGAAGGAAGAAACGGCCATGCGAATGGGTATCTTGACGGTGAGAGCAATTTTGAATATTCAGAGAAAGGAAGAGGAGATGGGGAGAGGATTGAGATGCTGAGGAGGGAAGTAGGTGAGTTGAAGGAGGTGATAGAAGGAAAGGAATACCTGCTGCAGAGTTACAAGGAGCAGAAGACGGAGCTATCGGTGAAGGTCAAGGAGTTGCAGCAGAGATTGGATAGTCAGCTTCCAAATATCTTGTAGGCAGGGGTCATCATTCTTGTGCATTCTTCTCTTTTCTTGTTTTCCCTTTAACTTATTGATTTGTGGTTCTAAATTTTGGAAAAGCTTCTTTTTCGCTTCGGTGCTGTCGTTACACTACTCGTGTTGTTTCTGGCCTGGCCACTAACGGGGAGGGAGATCAGGCTTGGATGGTTATCTGATAGGTAGGCTAGGACAGGTTTTTTCCCCCCTCCTTTCCTCAACCCTCTTGAATTGTATGCAAGCTCTGATTTGAAATTGTTTTTAACCTCACACCCAACAGATTTTCTTTTACAGTTCCTGCTTTAGGATCTTTATATTGCAGGTTGGTGCTAGTTTTCAAGTTCCAATGATCATGGTTTCCAAATGAAGCTATTTACTAGGATACTTTTAAGTTTTTGGCTGCTAAGATTTGTGCTTTCAGTTTGTCGGATGATGTTGTATTCATGTTTGTATTTTTGCATTGGCAATATCATTGCATCTTTTGTAGTGTTAATATGATGCTCTTTTTATTCTAAGAAATAACAGGGGATGTTTTTATTTAAGAAACACTGGAGGGAAAATCAGGGCACACCGCAATAAAAGTTGCCAAAGTTCTCTATAGATGCTTGAAATTACAAAGTACAGTTCACTGAGATATACAGGGTAAAAGGTTGATGATGATTATCAATCGATAGCCATTGGAGTAATGCGCCGCTTAGCAGGCTTATTTTGCAAGGGAGTAACTACCGGAGTCGCTGATGGTTGCTTTCCTTCATCTTTTTCAATTTCTGTTTTTCCACTGTCAGAACTGAGAATGCTTTTGTTCTGAGATCCTTCCATCTCATTATCGTCTGGTTTCTGAACAGCGCCCTTGCTCTCATCACCCACTAATTTCTTTCCTTCTGAGCAGATTAGGAGCGTAAAATTTTCAAGAACTCAGTGAAAAGAAAAAAGAAGATAGGTAAACAAACTGAGAAGTCATCAAAATGGATTGGTATAGTTTGGTTTTCTTCTAATTTTCTGAAAGTGCAGAAAATAGGTTTGATCTGGTAGGATAATAACCAATATCAAAAAACTTCAAAAATGCATTGCAAAATTCAAAAAAAACATTTCGATATAAAATGAATAAGAGAATTAAAAACCGATGCGAGTTTTTGTTGATCAAAAATAGGTTCTAAATATGATAAACACAAATGATTTTGAAAGCAACAACCAAACAAGGAGTTTACCTGATAAGGAGATCGGTGATCCTAGTTCATCATTTTCAAATTCCACAAGAGTACAATAACCATCTTGAGAGGACAATGCCAAGTATTTTCCTGAAGGCGACCTTTGAAGAAAAACATTGTTACCAATCAAAACTTAGAACACATGATGAAAACTGGAAATATACATGGATTCCAAAATATCCTACCAAGCAATATCAGTAATGGCTGCATAGTGGAGTCCAGCCAAAATTGCAATTGGTTGAATGCCTTCTGTGTCATAGATATATACAGAGTTCAAAGTAGCCACTGCGAAAACAATGCGATGTGGAAGCCTGAAGAAAGCAGCTGCGGAAAAGTAGGAACTATAAAATTTAGATTACCGTAAACGGATATAACAAGTCATCGTGTATATATGACAAGTCATCGTGTATATATGATAGATGTGTGTGTGTGCGCGCGCGTGTGTGTATTCTTGTCAACAGACTAACATAGCTTTTAAATACCTGAGTTTGAAGCTCTAAGCCTAAAAGCCAAAGGGCAGAATCGCACTGCAACGACAGGTTTGCTGGCACCAGGGAGCAGTAGAGCAGGCCTACGTTTTGCGAAGAATGTGAAGATAAATGGGAGACATATCTAATAGGCACAAAAACCTCTCCCCAAACCACGAATCATCAAGTAACAAGGCAGAAATTTTGAAAAGAAAATAAACTGATGATGGTGAATCTAGTGCCTGAGCATGTAGTAACTTGAAATGCTACCTTGTAAGATCATTCCTAGAGAAAACGTAACTGGTGTTAACTGGTTCAGATGCTGGAGAGATTCTGCAAGAACCTGAAAATGGATTTCGGTGTCATTGAAATACATATAAGAATTACCATAACTGCCTGGCAAAACACATCACAAATTAAAGGTTACACGAAAAAGAAACATATGTAATTTATGGGTGAAATAGAGAAATAATAACTTTTCCCAATAGACAAGAAAGCTAAATGTCACCCCATTAACTTGGGAATGGCCAAAAGAGTAGGCTGCATTTGGCTCCTACAAATGAAATGAAGGCGGAAAAAACCCAACGCAAAATGTGAATGTGATGTTTGCATATCTTACTCGGCACATGAAAATAATCAAACTATGATCAATGATCATGCATTCTTGGCTACTTACCCTCTCAAAGCTTAGTTCTCAGTTGAGCTAATGTCCATCACAACCACACAGTGGTGTGATATTGCATCTTTACAATCTTTACAACCACATTTAGATTGCTGTATATGAGGTGGTGACTCAACAAACAAAAGATCATAGATGCAGTGCTTATGACTCAGATCACGAATCTTGACACCCTAAAGACCCTTGTCCCTGGCACCCCGACCACTATGATACCAAACACAACCATCTTCGCCAAAATTATTAACTAATAAAAGCAAAAGAAACAGGACAACATAGAACATGAAAAGAATCTAACTTTATAAGGCCTCGTTTGGTAATCCATCTTATTTGCTTATTTAGAGGACTCTTTTTCCCTCAGACCAAAACCCACAATTACGCATTATACCATTGCTACTTGTTTAACTAATGTTTCCCTACTTTTCCTACAATGTCAGAAAAGAGGATTGTGTGCTTTAATGTATTCATGATCGTAGGTCGTAGTACGTGTATGCTTTCATGATTCCATTTGTAATGGTAATATGTTACAAATGCTTGGATATGGTCGTGAATGATGCATACATAAAAATTTTAATCTCACCTTGTGTTGTGCACAACAGGTCTATAGAAGATCAACAATGATAATGTAGATAGAAGGGATGTCATAATCTTAGCTAGATACACGGCATTTCGTAGAAGGGCAACAAGGTTAATTGTATTTTAGAGTTGGAAAGTACCAATAAGTAAATAAGCAAGAGATAACCAAACAAAAACTAGCTTCTTTCGTATTTTGTTTATTTGCTCAACCAAATAAGATGGCTTACCAAACGAAGCATAAAGAGACCATTTCACAGCTGAGATTATATGCTTATGACCACAAATAAATGACATCAAACAGAGGCAAAACATGCAAGAAGTCCATGACCTATGGCATCAAGAAAACTCCATGAAAGTTATCAAACTTTCAAAGTATCAAACATAAGGAGAGAAAGTGTTAGACCAAATAACGACATACAGTATCTATCTATGTAGGTACATACCTGCAGGCACAAGTAAAAATGATCCATCAGGAGACCAGGCTAACCTTCGGAAGAAAGATGGAAGTGTCTCGTCATGAAAAAGATGGTGTTTAACTGACTGCATAACATCCACATCTGAATCATCTTATCATATCAACAAGACGGCATTCCAACGTGGTATATATTGAAGATAGGCCCATTTCTAACCTTGGATTCATCTACAATCTGAGGTTCCACCTTTGCAATGACATGCTGACAAACATAATTCATCTTCTCATTTCCTTTTGCTTTACTTTGAGGCTTGTTCACATAAATCCGGCAAGTTCTATCAGAACTCAATGAAGCAATGTACTTTGCCAACGGGTCCCATGCCACACCTTGAACATAATGTTGATGAGCATCTAAGATCTGATGCACAGAACCTGAATAAAGATACACAGAGAATTAAAGTACAACATAATATCGAATTGGTACTGACAAATGCTAGTCATCCATTGCCTCCCCTACCTCTGCTAACATCCCATATAATGCAAGAATTATCAACCGATCCAGAAACAAGAAATTCACCATCAGCAGACCACTGCAGGTCCAACACATCCTTACGGTGAAACCTGCAAACAAGAAATACACTCAGTATCCTTTCCCAGGCCAAAAATGTATTTTTCTAGGGAATCTGACATAAAAATCCTGTTAACAGGTACAGGAGTAGACGATGGTAGCATACCAACATGTCTCCATACAAGTCGTAGTGTAATGCCTGACACTTTGACAGCTCTCCTAATCAGACCATGCTATTAAGCTAGGAAGAATTTAGACAAGAATTGAGGGGGTTGGATCTAGCAAAAAACAACCTATCTAGCTTCTTCTTTTGCTTCAAGCCAAATGAGTCTTTGTTTTGAACTTGTGGAAGGGAAAGATAAACACAAAAAGAAAAGAAAGTGGTAAGATAGATAATGATCTTTGTTAGATTTTAAAGAAGAAAAGGAACAAAAATAATAAGGAACCCTAGTGAATAAAGAAGAGTAGGAAAACAAACTTCAATCCAATTTCCCTACCAATTTTTCTTTCCCTCCCATATTAGGAACCAAAAAGAAAAGGAAATAACCATTTCCTTTCTTTCCTCAAGTTCCAGACATACCCTAATCAGTATGTGGATAACCAAGTTATCCCCTTTGGATGGATAGGATAATAGACTATTATCTTCTATTAAAAAGTTTTAGCTCAAGTGAGAATGTAGGCCGAGAGTCAAACTAATCAGTATGTGGATAACAAGTTATCCCCTTTGGATGGATAGGATAATAGACTATTATCTTCTATTAAAAAGTTTTAGCTCAAGTGGGAATGTAGGCCGAGAGTCAAAGAATGATAACCCCAAGCATCTCAACTAAAGACTCTGAAGAATAGATTCCCAAACCTTCCTAACAGATAAATAGGTGGTTGGCTCCAGGTTAGCCAGTTTCCAGCCTAACTTGGATTCTATTGGACCTGAAGCTGCACATCCTTGACAATTGAGTGCTCAATGACAATGAAACTAATTTCCATTCAAAATGGACGCAATTTAAATTATGGCCTTACGATAATGTCTTGAGAACTTTCCATGCTTGACCTACATCAGTAGTGTGTAACTTCCATATGACCAGCTCACCTCCTACATTCAGAAGAACTCAACGTGAGAACACGCTGCTAAACATAAAGCCTGGTAAGTTTCAATCACTACGTTGCATAACATAAAGCATTGGGAAGTTTTTCAATCATTATGTTGCATAACATAAAGCACAGAATTGGCAAATAACAGCGAATAAGTACATACCATCAGCACCAGAGGCAAGGTGTTCCCCTGCATAAGTGAAGGTGATATTATTTTCATTTGCAAATGATAGCGTCATAAAGAGAAGAAAAAAATCCCGCCGACACAATCTAACATCAAAAGTACTGAAGAGCATGATCTTACATACAACTGTAATCAATTCAAAGTTGTGACATGTTGCTTTAACTTCAATAAATTATCCCCACTTTTCATGTTCCACAAAAACACCATCTTAACTACAGAAATGTACCCCTAAAATACTATCAGCAAGAGATACAAATATTTAGCCGTACCCCTAAGTCCAAGAACTCTGGCTGATACGTGTTAGATGATTAGACACATACACCACTACAGAGACGTAACTGACTAACTGCATCCATGTAAAAAATTTAAAAACTAGTGATGCATGTGATTGGCAGGTATTTGCTTTCCCCAGCTTATTGCTACTGCAGGCTTCTTGCAGGTGTGGGCAAAGTTTGGGAAGAAATTTTTCCAACAAATGAGAAAGGGACCCAATTATATAGAGCTAGTTGAGTATTGAGCAAAAACTGTACTTGGCCATTTAAATGTGATATTTCTTGTATGATTTCCTAATAGATATGCTGCCCAATTTTTTGATAAGTAACTTGTTTAATTCTGCAAGACAGAGAAAAAAAAATGAATGTCAAGGTTTGAATCCTTGACCTCGTAATGAGGTGCAAATATTCTGGGTAACTAGAGTAGCTATCTGATTGCTCACGGCTGATTGTTCCAGCCTTGCGTTTCTAACTTTCTATTCTATTACTTTTGCAGATGTTCATATTGTTAGGCACAAGAATAAAAGAGAATAGGCCAGTTGAACCTGGAGTTTATGTATTGATAGCATTTTATCTAAGTTAGCTATGTCAACAAGTTTCTCCTCTCATCTTCTGCTAAAGCTTACTCTTCACAAACTTTATTTCCAGCCTATAGTTCTTATAGGTAACTCAGCCTTCCAAGGCACAAAACTGCCTCGGTGGCCTAACCTCATTCACTTGGCCAACTCACTCGCCTCAATCACTTACCTCACCAACGTTCTGCCTGACTTCACACTTACAACCGAGCGTTATAGCACCTTCCCAGGAGGCCTAGGGACCCCAGGGTTGTTGCCTCTGTCATATCGTACCTGAGAGACTAAGGACGCCGCACTGGACCACGAGGGACCTGTGGATTGGCAGCTAGAGCCAAGGGCATCATTAGAATTGTTGGCCAGCCCTTTGAGGTAATCCCACTCTAACGAATCAGACATCAGATAGGTCTTGCAAGAGAACCAAGTTGACAAAGACATGTGACATCTTGACATCCATGTGCAGTCTACCCCCCTACCATCTACCCAGAGCCAGCAAAGCCCTAACGGATTTATTGACCAAGCCCGTCAAAATTAAATAGCGTGTACTTCGTGGTATTCAGCATTAATTTAGCTTACAGCTTTTCACGACATTGGAGATACGTAGGTCTACGTTCGGGATTAAATACAAGAAGCCAGATAAAATGATTCCATGACATTGGAGATACGTAGGTCTACGTTCGGGATTAAATACAAGAAGCCAGATAAAATGATTGAACTATTTTTGGAAAAATGGGTATTTCATCCTTTCCACATCAACTGGAGTTTCATGGAAAAAAAAAGGTCCAAAGTCCCATAATATATATGGTCATATGTCTTTCTGTTAAATTCCGTTTGACCAAAAAAAAAAAAAAAATGTCTTTCTGTTAAATATAGTGGCACCTCACGAACTACTTCCTGGGGCAGTACCAGCTTTTGTTTCCATTGCTAAGCAATGTGGGATTGTGGACTTCACCGTTTTGAGCATTCTTTCACTCTCTCTTGCTTTTTCAAAGAGCAGTCATTACACTTGCAATTATGGCACTCTTTACATATTAACCTACTTACATATTAACTTATATATTAGTAAAATTTAATTACGAATTGCAAATCTCTACAAAGAAAAAATTGCAAAAGGAAAACAAAACTACCTATTGTATTCCTTAGAGAAGATAAATTACGTCTACAGTATTCCATATAAATACACATTAAGAAAATACCATGTGTTCGTTCATGAAAAAACAACTATGAGAAATAGATTAGAATGATGTGTAATTTGTCATGTATTTGATAATTTTATGTATCAATAAACATATGTATATGTATTAGAGAAATGATTTTCACACTCCCTTTTTTGTCTTTATCCACATGAATTTACCATGTTGCCCTTGGATGTGTGAAAAAGTGTATTGAATAAAGGGCAAGATAGTAAATTCATGTGGAAAAATGATTGTAAAAATGGGAGTCTAAAAATTAAAGGTGTCAAATGGGTCGTGCCTTGCTGGCCCAGCACGTTTAGTTCCGTGTCAAACGTGCTTCATGCCGTGCCTAGCTTGGCCCGTTTATTAGTCGTGCCGTGCTAGCCCATTTTGGAATATGCTCAACCCGATCCAGCCACGGGCACGCCTAACTCCGTGTTGTGCCATGCCCTGCCCTTGCCATCCCATGCCCATGCCGCCAATTGGATTTTTTTTATCTGTGTAAACTGTAAAGATGATTTTTTTTAAAAAACTAATTGATGAAATTATTTTCTTTATAATTGACGGAAAAAACTATCAAAAAGTACTAAAATAAAACAATAAATTTCAGAAATTCAACATTTCATTGAGAATTGCAATTTTGTAATACAATCAATGTAAATAGGTAAGAGTTGCATCACTATAGTTTGAGTACATCTTAATTAGTGTTTTAAAAAGCGCGTGAGGCGCGCGGTATGGCACGAGGCGCAGCGCAAGAATTGCGCTTCGAAAATGTGGGCTATAGCGTGGAACCCAAAGGCACTGAGGCGCGCACTTTTTGTTTTGAAGTAAAATCAATCTCACACCGATACAAGTTCGTGATGCACTGAATAATTTCTTCCTTTAAATCGATCTCAATACGGAACCCAAAGGCGCACGAAAGGCGCTGAGGCGCGCTCTTTTTGTTTTGAAGTAAAAATCGATCTCACACCGATACAAGTTCGTGATGCATTGAATAATTTCTTCCTTTAAATCGATCTCAACCCGATTCGATTTCTTCTTCACACGATTCAGACCCAGCTTCTTCTCCCTCTTTGATTGTCATCGACCCAGCTTCGTCTGTCCAGGTAACTTCTTCATCGACCCACCTTTTTGTTTTTCTCCAGTCACTGACCTACCTGCTTTTCTATTTTCCACCGACCCTCCTTTTTTTTTTTTTTTCCAGTCACTGACACAGTGACACTCACCTGCTGTTTTTGTTTTCTGTTTTTGTTTCCAGCTCTGTTTAAAGTCTTTGTTCAGTTTGTTGTATTTATTTGTACTTTCGTTTAACCATTGACATGTTATGTTTTATGACATTTGCAAGTGTTTGTTTGTATTGAAAACTTGTTCTAATAAAATTTGCCTCGTTGCGAATAAATTTTTATTTTTTTTTGCACTTTGCGTCAATAAAGCGCGCGCCGCGCCTTGCGCTAAAGCCCCAGGGGACCATTGCGCCTTGGTGCGCCTTTCACGATTTAAAATACTGATCTTAATTCTTAACTAGGTTAGTACCTATCCAACTATTCAATCATTTACAATTCCTAAACCTTATAAGCACAAAATAATTTTAGAAAACAAATGTAATACTTCTCTATCCGTAATCATGAAACGTTGTGACTCATCAATTATGGGACAAAGAGTTTATAAAGTGTACATTAGAGTGTATAAAGTGTGCATTTACTTTTGTCATTAATTATTTTATATCTTCGAATCATGTCGTGCTTGTGTCATGCCCGTGCCACGTGCCCCAAAACAATGGCCCAGCATGGCCCACTATAGGGATTGTGTCATGCTCACGCCGGCCTGGCCCATTTGACACCTCTAGTGAAATCACTTCCCTATGCATTGGAGTATTTCATATACAGGACCTGACGATTCAATTAAGGTTCACCCGCGGTTGAACCGATGACCTGTCGGCCCAGTCTCTTTTCCGGTGTGCTCACTGGTCCCGTTTTTAAAACATTACCATTTACCGCCATGCACTCGATAGGTATTTAAGTACATACAATTAAGGGTATTATAGACTTTAATCAAACTAAAGATATAGGCAGGGGAAAAATTCAGCAGCGCAAATAGTGCCAAATACCTATTAGTGACGTAGAGAACATATATGCCATAACATTGGTAACCAAACGAGAATCCTTTGTTCTTTTAATTGTCATGTTCTCCATAAGTTCCGTAAAATAGTTTCTTGGTTCATTTGCCTTCAACAGAATAACCACCATTAGGGAAGGGGGGGAACATGCTTACCAGAAGGTGAGAAGCGAAGAGCATTTACAGCTGAACCATGGTAAGCAAGGCTATTCTGATAAGAAGCTGTAGGGGTTTTCTTTTGAACTTCATCTGAAGTAACCAGCCATAGCTGCATGTTGCAGTTTAAGACAATCAAAATTACTTGTTGCATAGGTTGCTATTTGCTAGAGGGAAAACCTTTTTTTCTCCAAAACATAATTCTGTAATGCAACTGGTGATTAAAAAAGATGGGGTAACGGATAAAATGAAGAAACAGTCGAACAATAAGCGAACAACAGAACTCAATAGCATTACTTCATGTTGTACTCTCTCTTTGGTTGCTAAGTTGATAGGTTAGTTTTGGATTTTTTTCGTTTATAACAAAAAAAAGATTTTGGGTTCCTTTTTTTTTATATTTTATTACCATCTGTCTAGTGGAACAAATGAAGAACTACTTAAAGAACATGTAACTGGAGCAAGAGAAGAACAACTTGAGTAAAAACATACCCGTCACAGACAACAACCAAAAGAGTTTGTTCCAAACAATAGACACTACCTCATGGAATTTACATATACAAGTCAAACAGAACAAGCCTTCTGTTACGTTTTTACGCAGCAAAATAAATATGCAATTCCCCCAGAACTTAAATCAGATAAAAGGTTTAAACAAGTGCAGTTCCTTCAAAATCCTCAAAACAATTAGAACCTAAATTCTGAAAGGCTCTTTGAAATTAAAAAGAAGAGAAAAGATACAATTTTTTATTTATCTGGGCAAACTTCAAAATTACGCTTCTTTATTTCCACACAGGCGAATCTAAACATTGATTTGTGCAAAACCCAGAAACGAAATCAAGCCCAAAGGGCATTTTCGACATTGATGCCAGAAACCAGTGAACAACTTACTGAGGACGCAAAATCAACTGAAAATAAATATACGAAAAGGAAAATGCTACCTTGATGTCGAAATCGGCGCCGCCGGTGGCGAGAATTCCGGAGGTAGGGTGGAAATCTAGGGTGAGGACGGGCTTCGTGTCGTGCCAATTGATCTGAACAGTTCCACCCCTCATTACACACTTGTTAGGGTTTCTCTTATTTTTATAAAAGGGAAATAATTTGGGAGTTTGAAAGCTGAAGAACGGGTTAGGGTTCGAGTGGGACAGACTATAAAGATAGTGTAGTGGAGCGGGAGGGATTGATGTTGGTTTTGGCGCCAACAGACGGTGCCTAATGCCTTGTTTGGATTAACGTAAAAAGCTCTTTTTCTCAGTTTTTTTTTTTCCCTAAATTTTTTGTAGTTAGCAAATGGATCCTCGTCCATGTTTTGGACCCTTGCCCCCAGTCCTGATCGGTACGATTCATACTTTTAAACTCAAACCGGTCCATGTTTTGGACTCTGCTCTGGTCGGTACAATTCATTTGCTGCAATCAATATTTTGAATGTATTTAAACTTTAACCGATATTCTTAATCTCATTGATTATACAAACGGGCGGTTCTGATCTAGACTGTCTCGTCCAGTCCAAATCATTGGACTGGAGAGGATTCGGACCCTTGTACAGAAAGTTATTTTTCACCTTATAAATTAACATTTCTATTTTTTTTTTCCCACACATTTCTTTCTTTTACTATGAGAATTATAAGAAAAAAATTAGAAATCACAAAACAACGAATATATAGCTGACTGAAATTGTCTCTAAAGTTAATAGCTGACTTTAATTTAGGTCACAAAACAACGAATATAAACCCTGTTGACAATTGGCCTGCTTTTGGACATTTTGCCTCCACTTCAATAGTATGAGTACTGTTTTTATCCAAAAAATATTTGAAATATTTTTTTGTTTCCGCTCACTATTAAATTCTTCCCTTCATTTCAAAAAGATTGTCCGGCCCACAAAACGAGAACTTAAAAAATTGCACTTGTATCAAGAAAATTCACTTTTTGATAAATTTAAATAATCATTGATGGAGTATCTATTAATGAGAGGGAAGATTTTGAATTTTATTTGACAAAAATGTATTATTTTTAAGTTCTCGTTTTGCCAACCGAACAATAATTTTGGAAAGAGAGAGTAGTTATGAATGAATATTATGTTTCGTGTTTAAGAGCACAACTAACATGTTTCACATAGAAAATGTAAATGTTACTGTATTTCACGTAAAGATAGGATACACTAATAAAAGCTTCCATTTCGATTTGGATTTTCAATTGTACAACATTTTGTGTCTGCTGATAAGAAAATTTTACAAGATATGCTATATGTTTTGTATCATTTTCTAGAGTAATTATCCATGCTCCTGGGACACCACGTGACGGTGCCTCTAATCGTTCTCTACCGCACATTTGTGTGGGCTTCATACAAATGTGTAGCAGAAAAAGAGTTTGGGGCACTACCAAGTGACGGTGCCCAAGGGCATTAAATAACTTTCCCAACTTCAAGGACAATCTGAAGCACTGTCTTAAGTAATTGTCTTTAACTCTTTCATTTTAGTTGTTGCTTATGAGTTGGGAAAAAAAATATTCATCAGTTCACTTTAATATTATCCATTTCGTAATTGACTCATCCAATTGAGCAAAACTCACTGAAAATAGCAGACCCTGCTGTAATAGAATTTGAAAAAGGCCAGGTGGGTAATGTTAAGCCAATTAATATTGAGGATCCAAGGCCTCAAACTTATGTCTAATATAGATAATATTATCAGATCTACATTACATGCCAATGTTCACCCAACAATGTGTTTAATAATTTCTCTTTAGCTCATAGTAATACAACCTTCTTTATTCAATATATATTAAGTCTCCAACATTTGTTACACTTGTACCATTTTATTCTTCTTGAACATAGGAAAGAATTAAGAAATTTTCAATCAGCTTTTGTGATCAAGATGGTGATGATCACCGGATTCAGAAGTGGATGTTGCCATAACCAAAGCTTGAGGATGATCTTTTGTAGGTCCAATCACATGTGATATTCCTTTCCCCACCATTTCATTCCTCTTAATATCTTCCTCTACATGCACATCCTCTTCTATGGATAGTATAACAGCTTGTGCACCATGTGGACCCTGAATGATGGCTTCCTGAACTCTCACATGTTCATCAATTCTCACTACATCCGTTTCTTGAATCACTCTCTTCTTTCTCTTCTTGATTAAGTAGCACAGAGCGATAGAGAGGAATGCCAAAAAGAACAGGCCGCCAAGCGAGATAAAGATGACCACTATAATGGTTGAGTGGTGGCCAGGTGGGGGTGGAGGGGGAAGAACATGAGGTGGCGGTGGTGGATGAATATGGTGGGGTGGAGGTGGGGGTGGAGTTGAATGACTAGGCGGTTTTGCCGGAGGAGGCGGTGGAGTGGAAGGGTGATGAGGAGGTGGTGGAAATTGTGGTGGTGGTGGTACTTTTGGTGGGGATGGAGAGTAGTGAGGTGGTGGTTGGGGGAAATATGGGAAGTTGTAATCGTAGTTTTGGATAGGAGCCATTTGGTAAATGAAGTTATAGTGGAGGAGAATAGGATTTTGATTTCATGCCTATTTGTAGTAGTCCATTTAAAGGGGCTTGGATTTGTATATGTTTGTGAAAGCTTCTAAGCTTCTAGTGACTTGATCCTCATGCAAAGATTTTCAAGTCTGGCTGTTTTTGATTGCATTAGAAAGCACCCTTCATGATTCCTAAGTCCCACTACTTGTGTGGTTCTTTATCTACACCTCTAAATACTGAATTGGTGTACTAAAGGAGAAGTGAAGTCAATAAGCATGATGTCAATATGACCAATGTCTATTTCTCACATTTACCAAAAAAAAGTGTCTAATAATAGAAGTAATTTGCCTCTGCATTCACTTTGATTAGGAGGTCTTGGACACCGGCCGTCACGAGTTATCCCAACCCAACATCCTTTTTCACCACAAATACATGTGGGATAGCCCTATGTGGATATGTGTGAATAACGGTGTTGTGGCATCAAATAATTTTTCGTTCATTAGGGCGTCCCCGAATTATTGCAGTCGAATTGTGAAGCCAAAAAATTTTCCCCCTGAATTGCTCTGCTCTTCTTCTGGGCCTTTCACTTCTTTCGATGTATCAAGTCATGAACGAAATATCAGAAGCAAATCCAAATCGGAAATAAATCTTAGTACGATAAAAGGATTTTCTCAAATTTACCAAGGGATCCCATTCTGCATTAAAGCAATTTTATATCGTGGGTGTTTCGCTCTTCGTTTTGGAAACAATTTTACGAAAATGCATTATAAGAAAATGAAAAAACGATGGAGAAAATCACTTCTAGAGGAGTTTTTGGAATCCTCGTAGATTTAATGCGAGTAGAATTCAAAAACTTATAATCAGAGGAAAAAACTTAATAGAATTTAGGCGTGTGGTGGATAATTTCAAGGTAAAATATTTTACACCAACGGGGTGAAAATGTTTTCCTCTAATTTTGACTGTAAGTCATTTTTGCATTTCACTTTCGATGATCCGACATTTTCCAAAACCGCATATTCCATTCCATTCTTCTCCCAAATCATATTAAATCCAAAACGAGAGAGAATGAGGAGAGAGAGAGAAAGAGCTAACTTGATTAAAATATTTCAGAACCTACAATCTGTCATTGTTTTGAAAAATATTTTTCATGTACTAACCAAACACCGAAAAATAAAAGTTTGTTTTCTGAGAAAACATTTTACATAAAAAACAAACGGAGCCTAAGAAAAAAATTTGGCTCCCAAACATGTTTTAACTCTCTACCTCAAATTTAGTTTTTCCCTCGTACTCCCTATGTGATTGAACCAAAACAAAATGAGGGTTGCCATGTGATATATTAATAAAAGTAGGGGGAGGAAAACACAATGACCCATTTTCACTTCAGATATGATCACTTTCATTTATATGCTTCTCAACATTCATCAACAGACTATCGCGAACGACGAAATCATTATGAATTTCAATCCCCCTCACCTTGTACAAAAGAATGGAACGAAAGAATGAAGGACAAACAATCGGTTTCTGTTACAAAACTTCCATCTCAATGGATCTGTACATGATCTATTCCCGTAAATTCAATGCTATCTGCAAGATTGCAGAATATTTTGGCAGCTACGTGTTAAAAAGAATTGAGATGATCTAGGAAGCACAATGCAGGTATTTTGTCTCCCAATTTGTCCAATCTGCAGAAAATATAATAAACTCATTAAACAAGAAGTTCCAAATAATAGTTTCTAATGCCAAACAAGTATAATTGAGGGCTATTCGTCAGACCTATTTCCTATTAATACTAGTATACTAAACGTATCAATGATAATAGTTACCATGGCAGCATTACTTCAGGATGCCATGAGAATGAACCGGGGTTTATAGATAGGACACACTAAGGATGGCATATATCAAGCTTAGTACAGGCACGGGGGCACACGACCTGACATGGACATGCCAACACCACGATTTACGAAAAACAGACATGACACGCGAAGGACGGGTGTGCATAAGCATATATGAAAATGGACACATATATAACCAAACTAAACTATGACTTGTGTCACAGTCAATTGCGGTCAGCTACATCTACATGGTTCCTTTTTCAAAACTTTGCTATAATAGATGATAGGTCCAATAGGAGTCAAGTGCAATACACTTGGTAGAGTTCAAAAAAACAACACGGGACAAAAAATAGAGATTGAGCCAAGAAAGACCAATTAATTGGACAAATATGCAACAGTGCTAAAAGAAATGCATGCAACAAGTAAAACAATGAACATCAAACAAGCTCGTAAGTTACTCAACAAGCGAGAGTGCTAACACATCGCAGAAAATGTGGAACCAAAGAGTCAGTGTGAGCCTTTGTTAACAAAATGTACAAGAGTACAAACCCTTGATCCAACTTCAGTTTGAGGAAAATGACTGTAGGTATATATATCATATTAGTGTTTTCATGGGTAATGGGTCATTTTACTAGTCAGATAATCATTTGAGAAACTAGAACTAGTTGAGCATTCAAAATGAGATTTTGTTACACCTCAAACAGAGACCATAAGTTATATCAGTGAATTGGCGAGTGAAACTTACTTCATGCTTGGCTCAAGGGAGTGGACTTCTATGGTTAGCTAGCAGGTATGAGAGGAAGATTTCATTCCATGCATCAGGTACGCCGGGTAGACACCAGTGGCTGCAATCAGACAGCGAAGCATTATCACTCCATGTACCGACGTGTGCATCAGTCCGGAATGCTGACATGGAGGTTATATGCAGAACGTTAACAGGAACGTTCCTATTCTTCACAACCTCCATTACCGTGTCCGAAAATCGGCTATGCCCCTTCCGTCCAGTTTCTAACGACGGTTGTTGGGTTACATTACAATATCTTAGGGTTGGATCACTGATGCAGAAAGACAATAAAAATTATCAGCATTATTAATAGGGTAGTATGCAATAAGATAGATGCCAGCGAAATGCATGTAATAATAATGGCATCCAACATATATCTTACTAGCAATTTTATCATAATATTTCTAGTATATAATACAACAAAGACTGGGAGTTCTCAAGTGCATGATATAATTTATTTAGCTACATTTTTGTTTGGGAGGCAATTGAAGAGATCAATTGAAACCAAAAGCCCAGTCAGCAATAAAATAGAAGTATTCAGAGTACTTTAACAAAGAAAAGTTATAGGCATCACTAGTGAGTAACTGAGTTAACTTATTTGATAAGAGGTCATAAGAAAGTCCTACTTAGAAAAAGACAAAAAAAGAAACATGGTTCAACTCTATGCTTGAAGACCGGGGAGCAGTTTCTAATTCGATTATCTACAGCAAGACAATAAGACAATTCTCACAGCACATACATCATGGCACCACCAAGAGTCCAAGACATCAAATACATCTGTAAAAGAAACACAAGCAAAACTGATTGGGAACTGGGGGAGGGGGGGGAGTGGGGGAGTGGGGGTGGTGGGGGGGAACATACGCAATGTGAGAATTATTAAACAAAAATTACCTCCAATGAGAGGGCTCGAAAGTTCGAAAGAAAACATGTGTTCTATTCGTGTCAATCTTGGTCTCAACCCAAGATGCCCAAGTGTCTATTGCTGTTCTGAAGGCAGTTGAAATTGGCATTCCAAGCTTCAGTGACTTACCAACCTGAAAGTAGCATCCCCTGTCCAAGGTAGGGTAGGAGGGGTAAGAATATAAAGATGGACGGAACATTGTTTTCGCTCTTAGAAAAGAGAAGGCAAAAGATAATACTCAAGCTGATGAAACAAAAATTTAGAAGGAAAATTTCTATTTTAAGTCTTCTCATAGCTCAAATGAACTCTGATTCAGTAACAAAGATTTGCTAAAAACAAGGGATAAGGTTTAAACATAATTCCAATGGCATTTATCAAAACTTATCTGTAGACTACCAACCCATAACAATATAGCAAAGAGAGCTTTGCTTGTGAAAAGCAGTGTCAACGATGACCAAACAACCAGCTAGTATGCACACAAAATGTGTCAAACTCAATTCAATGAAATGACATTACGCTATCTCAACTGACCAGAAATATTTGGCTCTCCAGTCACCTCATAAGTATGCACACAAAATGTGTCAAACTCAATTCAATGAAATGGCATTACGCTATCTCAACTGACCAGAAATATTGGCTCTCCAGTCACCTCATATCGTCGTCATCTCTCCTGCTCATTTTAGCAGAGAAGAAAGTAAAAAGTGATACATGATTTTTGGATTGGCAAGACAAATACTACTTCACAGTGAAGTTGCTTAAAGCGATTGTACCAAACTATGAAATGTGGCCCAATAGACTTTTTGAAGATTTGCCAATTGGTCACCTTCTCGCATTTGAAGTACAAGTTTCTTCTTAATTAACGGCGGGAATTTAGACAACAATGCAAGGAGAAGGATCCTAATAGTTTTGTGTTCCAATTGAAGAGCAACTTGTGGGAATTTATACATCTCATCTGAAGCCTATGCAAACTAAGTAAAGACTTGGTGTTTCTTTAGCTTCCTGTATTTTTGTTTCAAACCTAAGAAGCTCGTCCATTTTTATTTATCTTCCTCAAAGAATGAAGAACGTTTAAAACAAAATATCAAAGAGAAAATCACACTCATGGACAAGAAGAATGGGAATTAGGATTGCAGACACAGTTGCTACATGAATGTCTTCCATCTTGCCTCACCAATCAAAAATATTTATCTTATAAAGTCCTTGACTCACCAAATGACTATGTGACTCAAGTTTTAAGTGAAGCATCAACATATCTTGCGTGCGCGCACACACACACATAAACGCATTAACAAATTGTATAAGCCAGTAAGGAAAATGAACAGCCTCATGTGAAGCAAATTATAGTGGGTTCTGAAGCCCAAAATCCTGAAAAATAAAAGCAAGAAAAAGGATCTTGGAAAAACTAAAGATTAAATAGCAGATTTTCATCCTGTAAAACGCTTCCTAAAATATTAGAGTCTGGCATCGAGTGCACATATTCAAAAAATCCAACAAAAACTAGCATCAATATTGTAAGAGAATGAAGGAAAACTATTTGAAATGTGTTGCACTACAATCTTGTCCCAAGTACAATAACTTGAAAGGAAGGGGATATAGTTATCAGGACATGCATTTCACTAGAAGTTTGTATCCAATACGCTCTAGTGATAAATTTAAATAAACATCAAGGAGAAAAAACAAGCATAATGGAGGTGCCTAACAAGTATATCATCCATTTGCACTTGTTTTCCAAGATAAGTTGCCATTATGATGGCACTTTGGTTCTTCACTATATTCGGCAGGACTGATAATAACCTTGTGAAATACCACATCCGTAGTATTGGAAAAGGTAAACAGAGGATAGAGCCACAAGAGCAGCTGCATCAGATACTTATATCCTTTTAACCATTTTTCTCACGAGAATCCTTACTACAACTAGAGCAAGGAACTGAAATCAAATTAATAATGGCAATGTCGATACCCAACTTATATATTAAAAAAAATCTGGAAAACTGAATTGGTTTTCCTCCCAATACCATATTTATGTCAAATTTTCAGGGGAAAATGATAGGAGATTCATGTACAGACACAAGCAAACTTACGTTCCAAAAAGCTTCCCTGTCACCCACCAGTGTCCAGAGTTGAATATAAGAACATCTGAGTTAACCAGCTGATTGGCAATATCATCCAACTTGTCCAGTCTGAGTGTTGACCTAACCCTCTTTGGTGCATGTTTAGGAGCCCAATTGTGCTGCACAAGGAAAACTGAGCGGAAAAACTCGACAGTGAAGTTAAAGGAACTGAATCTCACACCCAAATATCTGATTCTCTTAGTTATGTTATTCCCATTGACTTCATAAACGCTCCTCTTATCCTCCACCCCAGTCATAAGCAAACATATCAACGACTCCCATTGTGTCCTACCCATTGAATCACCAACAAAAACAATTCTTTTGCCTCGAAGCATTTCCAAAACAGTCCACACATCAAATTTAGGAATATCACAGTTCTTGGGCTTCCACCTCAATTTAACATAATCTTTGTCGATTCTTCCATTCCCCAAACAATCAAATCCTCGTTCAGCAAAAGGGCATTCAGAAGCATTGTACAAAGGGTAACTATCATCGATCACCCAACTTCCATCAAAAGCATCACAATCATCAGAGGAACCATTGAAAACCGAAACACCAAATCCCTGAAAAGCCTGGCTGAGACTGGGTAGAACATGTATATATCCACTACCAACTGCCAGGAAGAAGGAAATCACGGAAACCCCAGACACAATCACAATAAGTGCACGCAACAATCGTGAAAACAAGAGCGCCCGGTGAGCCCTCGGGCTATTGAAACTCATAGCCCTTCTATTGAAAGATTGACTTCTACTGGTGATATTCATCATGGAAGTCATTCATAAACCTACAATCCACCAAAAATACCCCCCATTAGGATGAAAATTACCAGTCAAGATCCCAAATGATGCACTAAAAACATGAAAGATACACACCATCAA